>VDFB02000002.1:81909759-82042963 GCA_007258455.2 Sequoia sempervirens | reverse complement strand
ATCCTTATATGGTTCCTAGTGCAACCATGGTTTGTGATCAGCCCCAAATAGGTTTCAAAAGAATTTTTAACATTGAAAGATATTGACCCATCAATTTTTGTGGCATTAATGTTACCCAAATGTTATTCCATCCAACACCAGAGATAAGTTACCAAAATTCAATGGTACAAAGAGTGAATTAGCAAGAAAGCATCTACAAGAATTCAACAATTTAATGGATGACTATGAGATAGACCATGGGGATGTGATTATAAGGTTGTTTCTTCAACCTTTGAAAGGAGATACAAGAGATTGATTCTCTGATATACCAGTATGCTTTTTTTGTTCTTGGGATGAGTTCAAAGCAGTGTTCATGGAACAATTTGGTGTAAGAATCAATACTAGTTTTGTGTTCAATAAATTTATGAGCATTGAGAAAGAAGAGGACAAGTGGGTTCCTACATTTAACAAAAGATTTGCTAAAACATTGAGGGATATTCTGGAGGTTTTGAGGCTAAGTCATGCCATGTGCTTGGTTTTTTATTTGGGATCTTTTGATAATGAGATGAGCTATTTGCTAAGAGATAAGGATCCTAAAACCTTGCATCAGGCCAATGATATAGCCATGAACATTGAAAACAACTGGAAATATGGAATGCACAAGAGTGATTTGTCTATAAATATTTGCTTCCCTGAGACACCTAATGTTGATGAAAGTGTAAGTCAAAAACTGAAAATGAATTTCAAAGCACTTACACCCTTATTGTTTCAGCTTGCACATCATTCCATAATGTTAATCACATGGAGCCCCAAACAAATTTTCAAGGAGTTGCATGCATTTTTGAGTCTATGGTCTCTGTTCAATCCCTCTCTTGCATAAGGAGACACGAAGGATAATCATCATATGATCTCTATGCAAGATTTATGGATACTTTGTTCGCAATTCCTGAGTGTCACAGACCTAAAAATTCAATATGCATTGATTTATTTTATGAATCTTATGAACTAGGTTTGAGTGCTCTACCAAATGAATTGAAGCCTCTTAGGCTTGACCAAGTGTGAATACTTTTCTCTTTTTGAAAATATTAGAGATGATCATCAAGAAAATATCATGTTTTCAACCTGTAATGATAATGATTTTGCTGCTCCATATGAGTTAAACAATGAGATATCACATGAAGAAGAGACTAGAGAAAAGGTTGAAAATGTATACCTGAGTGAAGAAAATGAAATGAATGGTTTTCATTCTGTGATGGAAGTTATAGTACACAGCGTACTCCTATGGAAGAAATTAACAACATTGCAACCAAGTTTGAAGATTACAGACATAGTTTTAATGTTGATGAGTCTCTTGACTTTGTTGTAGTAATTGAAATTAGGTGTGTATACTCCTGTCCTTTGATGATTGTAAGTTATCCTCTATTGGAAGTAGGGATTGAATCCTAACACTAGCAGCAAATGAAGGTGTTGATATTTGGAAATGTTGGTAGAATCATGTTTGTTGGGAAGGACAAGCACCTTCCTGTAGATATTTTTAGAATGTAGGTTAGGATGTGTATTTGGTAGTGGGAGTATGAAGTTGAAATTTATCACATGTAACCATACTCTACATTGTAATGGTTTTGAATATAATAGTGATATGGAATGAGTTATAATTACATACTAAAGAAGTGGGAGCTTTTCATGATAGCATTACAGATGTATTGGAAGTTACTTATTTGATGAGCCTCCATCTTCACTAGAAAGGAGAAATAGTGATCCTTATTGGTGTAGAGAAAATCCACTCTTTGTTGAGAACTTTGATGATGCATCTGATATAGGGTCAGAGAGTGGCTTTGAGCAAACAAAGAAACACATTGATGTGCTCCTTGAAGGAATTGCCTATGAATTTCTTACATTCCGTCACAATTTACCGTAAGGTTGGGCCCCATCAGCAATTCCAACTTCTTACAGAAGAGAGTATAGACACTTTAGAGTTTCAGTTCCTTCAAATTATTTTGATGGAGCATGGCAATGAGATGAAGAGCAAGGAGTATTATTTTTAGTATGAGCATATTTCATGTAATGAATATAATGCATATGTGTCATATGACGATGAAAATTTTCACTTTATGCCTGATTATATAATGCAGAATGACAGAGATTACATTAGCAATGGTATGCTCAGAAAAATTGTGAGAGATGTTAGTGGCAATGTTTGTAATCGGGCATATTCTCACTTGTTCAGAAGGGGGCTAGCACTTGCATAGGAATGAATGAAGTCAAATTTGTTGCAGTGGTATGCCAGAGGTAAATGTGGATTGAGGGAAATCGGTTCCTTCAACAGATTGGTGTTTGATAGAGGAAAACATTGGCTTTCCTTTTCATTTGGTGGCCTAGGGCCATCAAATATGGTTTGAAAATTTGATTAAGACTTTTCCACCTGATGTTCTAGCACTTGGTCTGCTCTACCAGAGATTTGGAATCTCACCATTCCCATAGGGCATGGGTCCCTAGTCAGAGCCATTGATGGGACAGCCTAAAATTCAGGTGCAGGTGCCCATGATGAAAAGTTTGGTTACTTTTTCCGATGCACACTTGAAAAATATACAGGTGACCTACTTTGGAGGGTCATAAATCGGGGCCAATTGCTTTTCATATGTGACATGTGAACATGTATGTCATATTTCAGCCCCCTGTGATAAGTTTTGATAAGGTTTTGAAGAACAAAGCTAGAAGGTTCTTGGAATGTTTTGTTGTTTGTGGACTCTTAGTTCAGCAAAGTGGCCTCCTATTTGAGTTGATATTTTGCAAATGGATGATCGTCATGAAAAATGAATTGATTACATACATTCCCCTCACATTCATATTCTCCTTGGTCTAGTTTCAAAGTCTCGTGACCAGATTTGATATTTTTACCAGGTCAAAAGCAAATGCAATTTGTTCACTTTTTACATCTGCATTTTTAGAATGCTTCAAGGTGGTCAACTTTGACCCTTAATATCTTGTGAAGAATGATGATTGAGGAAAATACCTCTTGCACAATGGCTCAATGAACCTAAGTGATTTAGTGTGTCTAATGACAGTTTCCTAGACGATGATTTGATAATTTTTCAAGGAGGTGACAGTGTGCTCAAATTGGTTTCTCATAGGTGAAATTGTAGAAATGCCTAAGTGATCCACTTTGACAATGAATATCTTGCACCTCGAAAAAAAAAATTCTGAGCCATTTTTTGAACTACATTCTTGGATCAAATATTTGCATGCTTGTCCATTTTTGTGGCATCAGGAGGTCGTTTGACTAGTTTTCCAAGCCAATTCCAAAACCCACTTGGCTAGTTTTGATCATTGTGCAATTATGCCAAAAGCAAATTTTAATGTCAACTCACTTCAAATTTTCATGCCAGATGCATTCAAAGGTAGTCTCTAATAGATTCAGGGTAAAAAAAAAATCAAAACAAAAATCTTTTTAGTCGGGCCCACAAGGGGACCCGACTTGTATCACACAAGTGTTGTTGGTGAGGCCTATAAACAGAGTTCAAAAACAATTTCCTCATTCCAATTCTCCCCCATAATGAATAAATTAGATAAAACATTCAAAGTCTTGCAAGCATCATACACTTGAAGGATCAGGAGAAATGGAAAATGGGCATGCATGGAATTTGGACTAGGGTGTTACTACTGCAATGCCTTCATGGGAAAAATGTGTCTTTCTATGCTTGGATTATTTGATGGGTCTGGAAACAATCCATTGCCTCTAGAGATGTAGCTTCTTCCCTTTTTTCTTTCGGTCTATCCATGGGGAATGTAGTGTCACTGTGAATTGCTTATGTGCCAATATTATATTTGTATGGGTGGAGAATTTTTTTGCTAATTTAAATAAAAATAAAAGCAAATAAGGAATCAAATGGTACATATCTAAAACCTAATAAAGAAACATTACCCTCAAAAAAGGAAGTCAGTTGCATAAAAAATATTTTTTTCCAATGCATGGGTAAATATAGTACATTTTTAGTTCCCATATGGACAAATTGCACTCACAATGAAGATGTATAAGATTGTTTGTATGGAGTCTATCTTGGCGTAGAGCATTGGCGAATCTGTGGAGTGAGTTTTAGAAAATACAATAAGATGGAATGAAGTAGAATTCCACAACCTTTATCACTATCCTCCCTACCAATACAAAAGTTGGAATCAAAAAGAATGTGGGAATGCATCTTAAGAGGCTAGAGGACTGTATGGAAAGAGCAGCACATAGACCAAGAAATGCCTTGGCTGAGGGTGGAGAAGCCATTGTATTCTCTAAGTCAAGGACAATTTAATATTGTGAGGGAAACTTTTGATGTAGAAACATGAATTGAATACAAGAATCATCATTGTTATAATGTCTGGTGTGTGAGAAAAATGGGAGCTTGATCACCTAGTGTAGATAGTTTGTGCATATAGTGAAAATGTATCAAATTTTTTTGAGAAAATTCTATTTTAGTGATTCAACCCTAATTCTGCTATATATAGCTCGAACGCACCATGAAGTTGAAAAGTGGCCAGATTGTCAATGATTATTTGAGAGCAGATTTGGCACGCTCATATTTCATACCATGGCTTCGATGGATGGTGGATTGCTTTGTTGTTTGTTGTGAACATTTATTTAATACCTCCATTGTTTGATGAGAAGCTATAGGACAGGAATGTCGCTCATCATTGTTTAGGGTGTCATTTTCTTAGATGCATCAGCGATTAGCGATAATGTGCCTTCTCTATCACTGATATTGTGTTGATATGGGTATCTGTGATTTTTTTATTCATTTTCTAAATGCATTCGCGATATGCGATGCTCTCCATTGCATATCGCTAATTGATGTCTTTGTTTCCCAACTACATCCATGATGAGTGATCTTGTATTTGTTTTATCGCATGATATCCTATATCTCTGATTTGTTCTTCATTTCTCACACGAAATTAGAGATGTGCAATGGTGAGCAATGAGGATGGTCAAGTAAATGACAGCTGGTGGTGGGCCCGTGGATAAGTGCTTAATGGTTTTCTTATTTGTCTCCATCAATTTCAGATGGATGTGTGGCTCTATTCTTGTTTATTAATTCAAGTAATTTATATAGGTACTTGAATATGGTTGTAAATTTGTATTGAACTAAGTGGTAGGATGTTAATAAGAAGTAAAGGTTAAGACACAATTCTCAAATACTGTAATGCAACATTTCAGAGCTTCATATGATGTCACATGTGAAAAATTTTATCAGATTATGTAGGTGTTTGAGTTGACTTCATTCCAAGGATGAGGCACTGATCTAAGTGTGCTATTCATGTTACACTTGTTGGTTAATTTAGCAGCTAATCATAATTTATAATCAATTTACTTATTAGTCTTGTTGTGGGTCTGTATAGAATTCAATGGATCATATCTCTCATGTTTAATGTGTACATTGTTGTGAAGGTCAACCATACCTTTAGGGTATTATGTTTGTTAATCATATAAAGGAGAATTATCTATTCACTATATGTTTGATGCTATGGCACACAAGTATCTGAAAGCACTTTATTGGGATTACCCTCCTAGGTTTAACAAAGCCTGAAGTGCAAGGGAGAATATCAATCTCTCTTTTGTTGACCATGGACCTTGAAGATTCTTGAGCATAAGGGTTGGCTACCCTTTAGAGGATTTTAAGGATATGCTGGAAAAAGAACCAACAAGATGCACACAAAATGCCATAGACCCTTCATTGTTGGGAAGAGAATGAAAGACTAAGCCTAGAGAAAGCAAAAAGTAGTCATTCAAATCTCCTTGTGGGAAGCATCCATTAAGGTTTGATAGAAGTAAGAAACCGTATATTTAAGAACTTTTGGATCTTTACAGAAGAATTTCTCTCTTATAGTATAATATGAAATAAAGCATATTTTTCACATAAAATGAAAGAGTATAATGAACGTGATCAAATTTTTGAATGATAGCATCAAGCATAAAAGCTAACAGCATATAAAATAATTATCAAGACTATCTTTGTAAGACTTGGCATAGAGCATTCAACATAAAAAATATATGAAAAGAAATTTCTAATAAAGGCCATAAAATGCACAATCTCAAAGATTTCTTCTTAATAGTATTTGTCCTTGCATTAAATCAACTAAAAGCAAAGGTTGGATGTCAATCCAATTAATAGTCTTGACAAATAAAACATGACCGAGAGCATATACAGTGCTCTATAAAAATCCTCCTATTCCTAAGAAATATATCTTCTTATTCTAACTTCTTCTAACCAAGAAAAATATATTTTTTCCCCTGCACCAAACCCCTTTAAATAGCTCGAAGGAAGAGACACCACTACAACCAATAGAGATGAACAATTGCTAGGTGTTTATGCCTGATAGACTACAATCCAATCTAGGGTCGGATTAAATCACAACAATATTTTCTCATAAATTTTGAGCTACTTCATTAATGGCTCCAAATTTCATAGAAGTTCTATGAAGATATGTTGTCAAAAGATGATCTGATCCTAGCATAGTCTGGCAAAACACAATCCGGTCAGCTATGAGGAATGATGATGCCACCTCAAAAGTCAAACCCTGAAAGGAATAACTTCGTTGCATTGTTTGAAAAACTTCACCAAAAGAGATACATCTATAGAAGACATAACTTGCTCAACAAAATGGATGATGTGGCATGTTGGTGTGTGATCTCCAAATTTGTGAGAACAACTTTAGGGAAAATCCCTGCCAAGTAGACAAGTGTTTTGATTCGGGCCTGAAAGGAAGACGATATAAAGAAAAGTTGCATAGCCAGCACATAGCGCACTACACTCTTTTATGCAAGAGTAACTTTTAACCTTCAGGGTGCAGTGCCATTATAATGCAGAAAAGAAGTAAGGGTCGAAAGAAGACCTGCAAGGGTCAAAAACATTGAAAGAAAAAAAATCTCCACAAATTCATTAGGGATAATGAAGCCCGCACTATAGTTACCTACAAAACCATAATGTTAAGGGCCATATCCTACAACAAAAGTTTGTTAGACACTCAAAAATCCTCTTATCAAACTTCTACAAAGAATTGAATTCAACGGAAGATGTATGCCCGCTGAGTTTTCTTACTTTATGGAGGTGGAATCATGGTGAATACGAAACGACATCAAATTACATAAGTCACATCACAGGATATTTCCAAGTACCATACTACATAATGATAGAAATTTGATGATATCGAGAGCATAACCATAAATCCAATGCAACAAGCAACATAAAAAACAAATTCCTCTAGCCCCCAGTATGCTAATTTGAATAAAATTCCCTTGAAATGAAATAAGCTTTATTTACTAGGGTTTACTATGTACTAATGAAAAATACACTTTTTATTATTCATTTGATATTTACCTTTTTGCAAATTACCTTGGTATATAGTGATCTAGAATGTCAAGCCGACGAACCTACAAGACCCCTAGACAAAGGAAAATGAGGTTCACCAAAATGAATTAACAAAATGATGAACAAAATGATAAACCATAATGAAACATATAAAAATAGGGTTCACCAAAATGAATTAAAAAAATGATGAACCTCCTATTCTTTTATATTTCATTCAATTCTAAGGGTTATGATGTGTAAATACGATTAAAAAGTCAAACCTAACTAGGTTTAATTTACAAGCCTTCTAGATTAATGTGAAAATACAATTAAATACATTTTACAACATTGAATTAAGGGAAAGATAGGTCCATTAGACTTAAATTGTAATACCCCTCATACTACTTAGACTTGATACTTTTGTGGTTTTGATTGATGTTTTGTGACTATGATTGAACTCCTTATGGTTTGGTTTGGTGGATTGGTTAGTTTAGAGTGATTGATGATTATGTTACTTCAGTTGATGACATTATGATTACATTGGATTGTGATGTTTAACTTGATTCAATAATACATTGTGAGGTAGTGATTTGGTAATTATATTATGATGCGATCTGTTAATTTAGGAATGTTATTTCAGATTTGATATTGTAATTGTTAGTATAGCTTAGGTGAGAGGACAGTGTAGCACCACTCGTTTACGAGTGTCCTGCTACACTACAATTCCTTCTCACGATAGGATGTTTTGATTATGTATATATAGCATACGTATGCTGCCAGCATTTATTTGAATCTGAGTTCCACGGGAATAAGTCTCAGTGATTCCACCCAGCCCGTGGGAATGAGAGGTGAGCCCATTAAATTAACCCAATGGGTAGATGTTGTGGCAAAGGTTGATTTGGAGTATCCACAAAGTCCCAAGTCAAATCCAGATCCACATTTGTAAGTTGTTGTGTCATGACTGAAGTTTTGGTCCTTGTCATTATGTAGTTTGATTGTTGAGTATTTACTTTTATTTATGGTTAGTGTTTATTTAATTAATCTTATTTTATAAGATTAATTAATGTTGCATTGTTACTTGATTTAATTGTGAGTTAGTTAAATGTTAAATTTAATTATATTATAAATTAAAAAGGATTTAATTAATTAAAGTGTAAGAAATTAAATTAAATCAATATTGATGAGGATAATTAAATATTATATTTTTATTAATATTAAATTAGAAAATCTTGTGTGGATAATATCTTGAGTAGAAAAGATAGATTCGAAAAGAGAGCTACAGAAGGAAATCGAAAGGAGGCTACAGAAGGGATTCTTCATCGAATGAAGGACTCCAAGTTTTCTTCTGATATTTATTATTATTTTATTATTTATAAAAATAAATCTAGCTTCTGTGCTCAAAAGAAAATTCATCGGAAGAAGTTTTGTGATTTGAAAACTTCTTTGTATTAAAACCCTCGAATCTTCTATAGAAAACTTCAGTAGAACCTTTTCAAAATTTATTCAATATAATTTAGTTGTGAAATTTATTGTGTTTGTAATAAAAATCATTTTTGATTGAAGGTCAAATTTGCATGTTAGATCTATATTAGATTTATTGGGAAATATGTTGTTATATCATTGTTCTAGATCTTTTGTTAAATATTATATATATATAAGCAAAAATAGTTACACACACACACACACACACACAGAGATATATATATATATATATAGATATATATATATATATATATATATATATACTTTATATATATATACCATATATATATATATATATATATATATATATTATTTTTGTTTGAATAATATATATATATATATAATTACATTTTAGGGTAATATATATATTATTATTATTATTATTATTATTATTATTATTATTGGCCCAGTACAGTTGGGTTAATTTTAAGAGTGTATACTAAATTAAAATAAGATTGTAGCTACATATGATTTGCAATTTAGTGAAAAGAATGAAAATGATACTTTGTATTTGAGGGTATATTATATATATACTGTTCTTTTATAGAATAAAAATATATAGATCCATTTGTAGGGTTTGAATTTTGAAATGTTATTTTGAATAAAATATAGATATACATTTATATAAAAATATTTATATAGATTCCTTTTAAATTTGCATCTCTCTCTTTTGAGAGTTAGTGGGGGGTGGACTGCCAGTCGTGGCCGTACTGCCCATGGCCCCCAGTGGTGGTTGTACGCAGCCACCACTGGCCGCGCACAGCAGCTAAGGTTTCTGGGCGCAGCCAGTGGGGGGCTGCGTACCCCCCCTCCACTGCCCACAGTACATGGTACTGTTGGCTTTCCCTGCTGCGTGGGGACCGGTGCGAAAAGTTCTTTTAAATTCCTTTTTGTTTTGTTATTATTTGAAATGTGATTTTTAATAATAATCATCAAATTCGTTTTATTTGTTTTTAATTTATAATATATATATATATATGTAGTTTGTCAAATTCACATTTAATGGGGCAGTTTTTATGATATATTTTAAATGCATAGAATTTGAGATATATATTTGAACGAACATATATAGTTATATGAGGAGTTTTATAATAGCGAGATATGGATAAATTATATAATTTCATATTTAGCAATGTTGAAAAAATTATTTAAATTGTTATTATGCTAATGTAATTGTGAAAATTAGAGTTTATCTATCTGTTAATTAACTGAATATTCTCAAGTTGTTGATCTAATTATTTGATGAAATTTGTTATTCATTGTAAATTATTTTATGGCGTTGTTTATGTATCGGTCACTTTCGAGTTTATTCATTTTATTTAGTTTGATCTTCTTTTATTGGGTTTATGTTTTGCGGGAAAACCCTACAATAGTTTATTCTGTTATAAGAATTTATGTTGTTGTTTAGGACTTCCAGAGGTGGAGATACTGTGACTTTATTCGATCTTGTAATTTGATGATTGTCCTTATATGTTGGTTTTTGGTGGTGATGTTAATGTACACTTGGATCGTACCGTTTGTGAATGTTATGCATATGATCATGGGCGAGATGGTTAAGCCTTGCAGGTGAACTATTTGATTGGCTCAGTATTTCTTGTAGTACAATCCTATTGTGTTGGATATTTTTGTGCTTGAGTGTCTAGAGTGAGTGGCTCTAGTGGAGGCCGGCGCACAAAGGGGTTGTCTGGGTAACCCACATAGAGTTAGAGTAATCAGTGAAAACCTAAGAAATAAATCATGGGTGGAATTAAACATTAATAAGATAATTGTGATGCCTCGTCTACCTGTTAGTGCTATCACAGAATAAAGGGGACTGAGAAGGCCGTGGTTGGCAAGATCGTTGCCTTGTCTTCACGAAAGGTTAACGATTCCGCATGAGTAACCCTATGGAGCAGTGCCTTGAGATAGGCTGTTAGGAGAACCATAGATGGAGGCGGTACCTTAACTAGGTTGTCTGGATAATCCATGTAGAGATGGAGGTGGCACCTTGTGATCGGTTGTTTGGATAATCCATGTTAAGCCATGTGATGACACTCTTCTCTAACATTCCATTTGTGTTGTTTTGTTGAAGTCCTCTGGAAGTGGTTTATTGATTTGTCATTGGTTAGTTTTGGAAGTTTTCTTTGATATTATGTCTTGAGATTGAGTGATGATGTGTTTCCATGAGTTACTGTTGTATCCTTTGTTAAGTGGTTTATTTTTATGTTTCGTGAGTGGTCTATTGTTATGTCCTTTGGAAATTTATTGTTGTTGAGTTTTCAGTGTGGTCTAGTGATATTATGTTATCTTGTTTGGAGTTAGTCTTGTGTCATTGTTAGACATGCTTGGTCAGGGATCCTTCCTTGTTAACTCCTAGCACGGTGGTGGTTGGGTGGAACGTGCTTCGCACCCCATTGGGTTCCCTTTTGGTTGCAGTTGTTTCTTTCATTGCATGGTTTTGGCAGATGTTGTTTGATCCAATGTTCTTATGTACCAAATGTATGTTTACACTTCAGATGTAATTTATTTATTGATGTATCTCCCACTTGTGATGGGAAGACCTTGATGTAATTAGTTTATATGTTCATCGTGTTGTACTATCTTATGAATGTAATGTACATTCAGGCCGTGTATTTATTTGAGAACTATCACTTGTAATAGTTGGTTATGTTGTGTTGTATCTGTCGAAATATATAACACTTTATATCTTTATATTTTCATGTATTGTCATATGTACATATGGTAGTAGTATGGTTATTGTTAATGGATATTTTAAATGATGCTATGAGAATGAATGGATTTACGTAACTGTTAATTATTGTTTAATCTATTATCTTTGTTATGGGTTAGTGTAGTAATGTCCTCGTGTACCCCAAGGGAATTAGTTGTGTAACTTTGTGCAATCTAATATTGTTATACTTAATTACATTTCTTATGTTCTTTAAAAAAAAATGTTGTGTCTTTGTTAGTTCCTTTGGAGTTCGCACGGCGGGGCGTTACATGGTCCAACTCTTGGTTCAAGTATTCTTCATCGCGGATCCAAAAAGCTCTCAAGGCAAGGGTTTTAATGATGTCAATTTTTTGACATGGGTGGTGATGAGAGGATGAATGGAGGTAGAGGTCGATATGGGTAGCCTTACAAAAAACCTGACAACCAAGGGAGCCATCAAATTTTTTTGATGAGCAAGATATCGAGGAAAGGGAGTTGTCCTTTAGATTCAATCTCCTTGGTGAAGGAGATACAATGGACCAAGTTGTTGAGGTGAGTGTGGAATTCCTCTAACCTGTCGAGACCATGGGGCCAACAAACATTAGTGTCATCCACATAACGCTTCCACCATTTTGGCTTGAGGGGGTAGGATGAAAGGGGAGATTCTTCAAAATGCTCCATGTAGAGGCTAGCTATGACTAGAGAGAGAGTAGAACCCATGGCCACACCATCAACAAATAGATGGCACCTTGGAAAGAGAAGAAGGTGCATTTGTTATTTTTAATCTTATTAATTCATTATTATTTTTGTGCCTCTTTTTCCCTTTCTCTTTCATTTTTTTGAGCCTTTTTCTTTTTTGTTGGTTTGTTTGTTTCTAGATTTTTTATTTTCGTATATATATATATATACTGAGGAAATTGCGTCTTTGGTCGAGCTTTGCTTGAAATTCACCTTCTTCTCTTTCAAAGGTGTCATCTATGAGAAGGTTGATGGTGTGGCCATGGGTTCTCCTCTCTCTCTGGTCATAGCTAACCTCTACATGGAGCATTTTGAAGAATCTGCCCTTTCATCCTACCCCCTAAAGCCAAAATGGTGGAAGCGTTATGTGGATGACACTAATGTCTACTGGCCCCATAGTCTCAACAGGTTAGAGGAATTCCACACTCACCTCAAAAACTTGGTCCATTGTATCTCCTTCACCAAGGAGATTGAATCTGAAGGCCAACTCCCTTTCCTCGATATCTTGCTCATCAAAAAATCTGATGGCTCCCTTGGTCATCGGGCTTTTTGTAAGGCTACCCATACCAACCTCTACCTCCATTCGTCCTCTCATCACCACCCGTGTCAAAAAAGTGGCATCCTGAAAACCCTTGCCTTAATAGCTTTTCAGATCTATGATGAAGAATACTTGAACCAAGAGCTGAACCATCTCCGTAAAGTCTTCATCCTAAATGGTTTAAAAAACAAGCAGATCTCCAAAGCCTTTAACCATGCCAATGAATAGTTCTTCTCTAATTTTATTACCTCCAATCCAAAGTTCCTCCCTAGTGCTTCTCTTCCCTATATTAAAGGAGTTTCCCAAAAAATTCCAAGATCCTTCTTAAGCAAGGGATTCACCATGCTTTCAAACCTTTTTCCATGGTGAAGCATTGACTCCCTTCCCTTAAGGACTCTTGGGACATTTTACTTGAATCCGGAGTCTACAAGGTGGCTTGTTCTTGTGGCATCCTGTACATTGGGGAAACGGGTCATTCCTTTGGTACAAGAATTAAAGAGCACAGTGTGGATATAAAACATGATCGTGTCTTCAAATCTACACTGGCATAACACTCTTCCTCAACTAAGCACCATATCTATTTTTAAAACACTCAAGTCTTGTGTAAAAAAGATAACTTTTTTAGGGGGATGCTCAAGGAAGCCATTCACATTAGCAACCATCCTTCTAACCTCAACTGTGATGAGGGTTGGACTCTTAGTATGGCCTGGAAACCCTTGTTATCCAGCCTTCATAACCATGTTATTTCCTAGCCTGGTTGTTCTCCTTGTCTCTAAGTTGGGTCATCTTCCCTTGTTCCCTTCTCCCCGCCCCTCCTTTCTTGTTTCTCCCCCCTTTTTTTCTCCTTGTTTCTGTTCCTCTCACTGTGTGGCTCTGTGTTTCTTGGGTCTTCCATTTCCCCTGTTTTTCTTGTCTTTCCTTCTTCCATTCCTTCTTCCATTTATTTCCATTTCATTTCCATTATTTCATTTATTTCGTTTTATTTTTGTTTATATATATACATTTATGTTTATATATATAAATTGTTTATATATATGTTTATGTTTATATGTTTATATCTGTATGTTTATATATATTTATATTTTTATATGTTTATATGTGTATGTTTATATGTTTATATATATTTTTTTATGTTTATATATATATTTTTTGATTTCTTGTATATATTTATTGATCTTTATTTATTTGTTTCTTTATTTTTCTTTTCCTCTTTATTTCTTTGATGTCATTTTATAATTCTTTTTTTTATTTTGGTTTATTTCTTTATTTATTCCTATGTTTCCTCTTTGCTTCTTTCTTTGTTTTGAATTTTACTTCTTTTTATTATTTTTTGCGATTTCATTAAGGTTTTTTTAGTTTTCTTTTCTCTTTCCAATCTTTTGCTTGGTTTATATTATTTTATTTTATTTCTCTTCTAGGTATGTGCAGGATCATCATGGAAAAAATAGGCCCTTAAGTGGCAAAAAAATCACAAAAATCAAAGTTAGGCAACTTGACATAAAAAATTGAATAAGTTATCTATATTATTTCAAAAATATGTAAGAATAGAATCTGTAGCAAATTGAATGTAGTTTCTAAACTACTAGGTTTATTTAAAAAATAAAAAATCTATTTGGTGAAAATTTGAAATTTCAATGCAATAGCACTTAAATTTCAGGGAAAAAATAAGTAGGTGTTTGTCTAACCACCCTAATCACAATAAAATGATAATATTTTTTAATAATATTTTAGATATAAGTATAGGAATCATGTCTTGATGTGATGCATAGTTTTTTGTAATTTTTTTCAAAGTAAATAATGAATTATGATTTTTTTATTACAACTTTTAAAAAATATAAAAAACTTGTATGTCTGACCACCTTACTTGGTCAAAACTTCATGAAATTTAGTTTTTTTTAAATCCTATAGTATGTGAAGCATAGAATGTGACACATATTTTGGATTTAAAAAATGTGATACCGTTTGAAAGCTATAGATGTTTTTCAATCAGCCTATCAATTAGGACTTTAGTCGTAATTCGAATAGAAAATGAATAATAAATATTTATTAAATTCAAAGTAAAGCATAATTTATGTTGGTGGAAAGCTAAGAATCTCCTTTAAAAACCTTTTATATTTCATCAATTTTGGGTAAAAAAAATAGTCGTCAGCCACATACCCTACACATACCCATCATATCACCACCTTTTGGCCCATTATGATCCTGCACATACCCTTCTAGGTCTTTGCCTTTAGTCTTGAGTTTGTTTTCTTCATTTAATTATTTGATTCTTGATTTCTCAAATTTCTTTTTAATATTTCTCTCCAATCTTTTTAGTTTTGGCCTTTTCGTTTGACCCTCTTACCTGGTTCTTCCTTTAATTCTTTTTTGATCTTTTTCTCTACTTATTTTGATTTTCTTAATTTTTTTCGTTTTTGTGGTCCTTTTTAAGTATAGGTGCCATTTATTTTGTTGTTAAGTTTTTCCTTCTCCTTTCTTTCTGTAAAACCTTGTCCCACAACCTAGAGGATGATGCAACACTGCGGAAGCACAATTAATTTTTTTTTCCTTAAAAAGAGTAACAATGACGAGTGAAGTAAACTACTCTAACACATACATCCTCTAGGCCACATAACACACCTACATGTGAATTTCAAAACTTACAAAATTATTCTTAAACCTAGTATATGGAAATAACTCATGATACAACATACATCAAAGCATTAATCCATTGTAAAATAAGTCTAACACATAGAAATGTAATGAGCATATTTCCACAGATGCAACACCACATAACACCAAATATACCATTTAACCCAATAATGAATAGATCATACATAATGTTACAATTACATCACAAGGGTTCCTACTTGATTACAAATAAGGAATACAATATATAATGTCCACTGTTACAATGAGAAAGAGAAGTACAAATCCATAGAACCACACGAGCTCCTTGAACAAGAAGATCTCACCATCACAAATAGGAAGAGAAAGCTCAATAGTGTAAGGTGCACGCCACCCAACCATATGGTACCCATAGGCCCAACCCCCATGCTAAGAGATAGTAAAAGGTAACCAAGACAAACCTATTACCTCTAGACACATGCAATACACAAGATAACACAGTACTAGTAAACACAAACAAAAGGTCACATTGCTTCCAGAATCACTAAATCAAGAACAATCACTGTACAACAAAAATCGACTATTGTCATAGGAGGAGTGTCATCACAAAGGTTGCATTGGTTATCCTAAGGAGATCTTCCTAGGTCCCAAACCCCATCTTGGGTTATCCTGGTAACCTCTCACGAACTTTGGCCCCACATGCACACTAGTGCGGAATTGATTATCTTTCAAGAAGACAATATAACGATCTTTCCATTCCAGGCCTTCCCAACTCATCTAAAGTCTAACACAAGCCCTTGAGCCAACGAGTGGGGCTAATTATCAAGTTAAATATGTTAACTACCCATTCCCCTAATGTAAGTTATTTAATTTCCACTAATTACACTAACTTCCACATGAGTTATCCTGGGACCACTTTGTGTCTTGGCCCTTGTTGAAAGCCACTCTCCTATAGACAACATAATAACTCATTCTACACCCAAGAGTGGACAGTGCACAGACTGATAATAAAATAACACTAGAGATAACACTTCCCTATGGATGTCCAATACTGAATCCAACTACATGCATTACCCAAGGAAATCACAAGGCGACTAACAGAAGTGACAACCCTTTCACAATTAAAATCTAGAAGACTTATATTTTCTCAACAACAAATATTCCCCACAGTACCCAATTATAGGAATACTAGAAGTTAAAATAAACAATCTCATGTAATTAAAAGAACTACTGTTCGGATTTCCTAAATCCAATAGAACAATATCTCACACTAAAATACACTATTCAAAACACAATTCCCATTAATAACCCAAAACAAAATTATATCAAAATTTTAACTACAGTTTCACCAGTACTTAATATAACTAACTCAATTTCCACAATTAAAATAATCAATCATTAAAATTAAACATAATCCCATTTAATAAATATATTTAAAAAATATATATTTATTTATCATTTAAAAAAAAAAAATACAATTGTCTCTCTATATATATATGCATTTTATATAAAATCAGTTATATAGAAAAGATTGCATACCTCTTTTAAATTCAATATAATATATATATAGTATATATTATATATTTTATATTTAAAACATTTATAAAAAGAAACAGACGTATATGAATCAGGTTGACGACTGTTACAGTCGAGCCCCCCAATTGTGGGGGTCGGCAGTGTTGGTCGCGCCAGCGCTGCCCTCATTGCCATCTCCCATGTGGAAGGGACGATTGTGGGGGTAGCTCCCCCAGCCTCCATCAATATCCATTTTTTAATGTAAACCCTACGATTAATGAAAATTGCGTACGACAATTTTTCAAATCCGTTTTTTACAATATGAGAATTTACCAGAGGGTAAATCAATAACATAAATACATAAATATTTATATATATATATATATATATATATTTGTATATGTATATATATTTTCCAATATATATATATTTATATATGTAAATTTCAACCAACTTCCTTACAGGAAGATAAATTATTTACACAAAAGTTTTCTACATGAGAGATAGATGAATTTTACACAGAGGATCTATAATTTTATAGAAGAAATTTTCTACAGGAACAATGTAAAATTTACAGAGGTTTCCTATCTCCACAAATATTTTCTACATAGATCTATAATTTCCTTTGGTTTCAATTTATTTCAAATGATCAATTTACACAGAAGATCTAAATTGTTTTCTACAGAGGTTTAATTTTCACGGCAATCTTTTTTTTTTTAAAAAAGCTTCTACAATAATGAAAACCTCTTCTAATCTTTTCCAATTTGCATTACAATAATTAAATAACTCTTTGAAAACAAAATTCACAAAACAATTAAGGAACTTGTTCCAGAAGAATTGTTGCCTCGAGGATTGATGTCGAGCTTCTTTGTAAACTTCAATTTGCCAATGTTACCCAAAGCTTCCTCCAGAAAAATTGCCACTTCCCAGAGAATAGAAATAATCCACAACCAAGAATATAACAACTAGATTCCTAAATTATCAAAAATCTTCTAAGATCTACAATTTCTTCAAACCACAGAACAATCTTTTATTTTCCAAAACCTCTGTTCTTCTTTTTCCTGTGAAAACAACTTCCTCTCTTTCCCCATTTCAATCAATCTCTCCGTAAATCAATTTTAAGACAGTAAGAAAACAAATCCTTCTAACTTCTAGTTCACACAACAAATATCTTTTCTTTAACAAACCAATATATTTCTGAGATCTTTTCCCAAATATGCATTTAAAATTAAAAACAATTCACTTACTCCAATTTACAATTAAATAACTTATTTATTTTAATTCCCAATTAATTTAATAATTAAAATTACTTTTTAATATAACTTAAATTAAATTAATTAATTTATAATAAAATATCCATATTAATTAAATACTTAATCATAACATATAATTTAATCCTTACAAATAAAAACTTGCACAATAAATAAAATACCAAGACCAACATGGATAAGGAACATGACCAACATACTGACTGACGACACACTGTGCTAGGGTAAAGGTTTGACAAGGTTAACCAGTTACTATCTCCCAATCATTACTATTGATTAGTGGACACGCTCAGACCTATGAAACCAGGTGAAGCCGTTGTCTTGTACTTGCAAACCTACAACAAAAGAAAAATTTGTACATGTATACAAATAATAATTTATACACACCGTGAAGAGAGAATCGCAGAAATCACAGGGCACTCGCAAGCGAGTGATGCAATACCGTTCTCTTCACCAATACAATGTCACATCAACTGACAAGATAATATATCAATTAAACTACAATAAGCATATATAGCAATGTCATCACAACTACGCATCTATGCAAACATAAAGCATATTAAACATAATCACCATGCATATAATATATCATCACATCCATATAGTCTATCATCACTCCATTGTCAGCGATAGAACAACCATAACATAAAATAAGGTCTAACAAAGTATCTGAGCTATCAAGAAAAACATAACAAAATGGAGGGGTGTCACATCCTCCCCCCCTAGGATTAGGCTTACTCCTGGAAGCCTGCAAACAAGTAAGGGTAGAGCTCCCTCATCCTAGTAGCATCTTCCCATGTAGCAGAAGTGTCATCTCTAGGATCCCACTGGACCCTCACCTACTCAATATCTCAACCCTTGAGGGTGAGTCTCATGTGTTGGGTAACGACCACGGGCTCCAAAGCTAGTTGCCCGTCCTCTACCCGTAAAGCAGTCCAATCAAGGATATGAGAAATGTCTGAATGATAAGGTCTAAGTACAAAAACATGGAACACATCGTGGATGTGCGAGAGAATGGGCGGTAAAGCAAGGCGGTAAGCAACTGGCCCAATCTTCTCAAGAATCTCAAAAGGCCTGAAAAAATGAGGTGCGAGATTAGAACCCTTTCCATAATGGATTGGAATCTTTCTTGGTCGCACTCGCAAGAAAACTCAGTCACCTACAACAAACTGGCGATCCACACGGTGTGCATCCGTGTACTTCTTTTTCCTATCCTGTGCAGCTACTAAATGCTCTCTGATCTGAACCACCTGTTGCTCCATATCCTAAAGCAAATTAGGACCCAATAAAATCTTGTCCTCCAACCTATCCCAACTCAATGGAGTCTGACACGACCATCCATACAAGACCTAAAAAGGTGCCATGCCAATAGAACTCCGAAACCCATTGTTATAAGCAAACTCTACAAGATAGAGATAATCCTCCCATTGTGTCTGCTAGTCCATGACATACATGCGAAGCATATCTTCAAGGATCTGATTGACCCTCTCAGTCTGTCCATCCGTCTCGGGGTGATACGCTGAACTAAAGTTCAACTGTGTCCCCATAGCATTTTGTAATAATGTCCAAAGAGCCAAAGTAAACACAAGATCCCTATCAGAAATAATCTGACACGGAATACCATGAAACCTCACAATGTCCTCAATGAACACTCTAGCAATAGATGAAGTGTTATAGGAGAACAGATAGGTGAGAAGTGTGCCACCTTCGTCAACCTATCTACCGTCACCATAATCGCATCGTGTCGTCACGAAGAGTTGGGTAAACCAACAATGAAATCCAATGAAATGATGTCCCATTTCCAATCAGGAACCAAATGAGGCTGTAGAAGACCAGCCGGATGTTGGTGTTCAGCCTTAACTTGCTGACACTCCAAAAATCGTGATACATAATCGGTGATATCTCACTTCATACCTGCCCAAAAATAAAGCGGTCACAGATCGACATACATCTTCTTCACTCCAGGGTGAGCTGAGTAAGGTGCCCGATGTGCCTCTGTCAAAATCAAGGTACGAAGCCCTTTCGAAGATGGAACAAATATATGTCCCATGTATCTCAATAACCCATCTATCTCCAAAGAATATCCTGAGTATCTGCCATCCAAAGTCCTGCCTAACTCAATCTCAAACCTTACCTCCTGGTACCAGCTATCTGTAGGAAGTGCGGTAAGAATCTGGCTCCTCAAATCTATAGTAAGAGTCATCTCAGATAGTTTGTGCCTTCTTCTACTGAGAGCATCGGCCACAACGTTCTCCTTCCCCTAGATGTACTTCACCTCAAAATCATACTCACAGAGGAACTATATCCATTGCCTTTGCCTAGCATTAAGGTTAGGCTGTGTGAAGATGTATTGTAGACTCCGATGGTCACTGTGTAACTCAAAACGGTGCCCCAATAGGAAATTTCTCCATCAAGTCAAAGCATGTACCACTGCAGCTAACTCAAGATCATGGGTGGGGTAGTTCAACTCATGATCCTTGAGCTTGCATGACTCATACGCAATGACTCGACCATCCTGCATTAGTACCGCACCTAACCCCTCCAAAGATGCATCTGCACAAATAACAAATTCTCATGTAGGATCTGGTACCGCAAGGATTAGTGCGCTAGTCAACCTCTCCTTCAATGTCTGAAATGAAGCCTCACTCTGCTCTGACCAATCAAAATTCTCCCCTTTCCTTTGAAGAGAAGTAATAGGGTGTCCTACCCTAGAAAAGTCCTAAACAAAACACCTGTAGTAACCTGCTAACCCCATAAAACTACCTATCTCTGCCACATTCATGGGTGCGGGTCAATCCATGATTGCATGGATCTTTGCAGGATCCACTGCAATACCTTCTCCTGATATAAAATGACCAAGGTACTTGACATCGGTTTTGAAGAACTCACATTTAGACAAGTTGGCATACAAATTATTATCCCTCAAACACTGCAATACCTGCCTCAAATGTTCTTCATGCTCCTCAACAGTCCTAGAATAAATCAAAATGTCATCGAGAAATACCACTACAAACCTATCCAAGTACCCGTGAAAAACTTCGTGCATCAGGCTCATGAATACCGATGGCACATTCATCAACCCGAACAATACCACTGTAAACTCGTAGTGACTGTATCATGTGTGAATCGCTGTCTTATGAATATCAAACTCCACAATCCATAACTGATGGTATCCTGACTTAAGATCGATCTTAGAAAATGCTGTAGCACCTTTGATCTGATCAAACAAGTCATCGATCCTAGGTAGAGGATATCGGTTCCTGATGGTGACCTTATTTAACTGTCGGTAATCTATGCATAGATGAAGAGAACCATCCTTCTTCTTCACAAAGATCATCAGTGCTCCCCAAGGTGAGACACTAGGGTGGATGAAACCATTCTCCAACAACTCCTCAAGTTGCAAGCAGAGCTCTTTAAGCTCTTGAGTCATCATAAGGTATGGGGCTCGTGAAATGGGTTCGGAACCAGGTAGAAGATCAACCTTGAAGTCTATGTCACGCTGAGGTGGCATCCCTAGAATATCATCTAGAAAAACATCTGCATACTGCTGAAGTATGGGGTGGCTATCTATAGACACCTTCTCCTCTCTATCGCCCATCTCCAAGTCATCTACTATCACAACAAATAACTGAAATCCCTAATGAACACATCTTCTCAGCTGCATAGCCGAGATCATCCTCAATGCTATAGGTCTCTAGACCCCTACTAACTCAACCTCACTACTTGATGCATCAATGCATCGTATCGACTTGCGTTGACAATCAATCATGGCCTTATGAGCATCGAGCCAATCCATCCCTAGGACAATGTCGTAAGAACCTAATGGTATAACGCAAAGATCTGCAGTAGTGTGGAAAGAACCAATCTCCAGTCTACAATCTGGTACATAGGAATGTACAACAACTCTAGCACTAGATGCTAACTCAACCTGCCACTTACCCTCTTGCCTTACTGCTCCCAGTCTATCACGTGCCACGATGGATGATGAAGTAAATGAGTCGGAAGCTCCTGAATCAAATAATATGGTAACTTTGTTACCCTATAACATACCTATAGTCTCCACCACTGTACTCTAGTGGTCATCCTGGCGGTTATCAACCGTAGCAAATACACGATGTCCTCTGCTTGCATCCCCAATAGTCAGCTCTGACGCCACTGGCCTCTATGTATATCCTAACGTACCCTTATTGGGACACTTCCAAGCTATGTGACCCTATTGGCCACAAGCAAAACAACCGGTACCCCTGCCAAAACCTCTACCTCCAGAAGGTGTATTGGACTATTGTACACTACCCCTAAAGGTAGACTGAGTACTCTATGCTAGCTGTGCATTACTGAAGCGTTTGACACGCCTCCAGTTACGGTCACCCCCTAAATGATATCTGTCATTCTATCTAGGTGGAAAATCCTTCCATTTCCCCTGAGAGTTTTGGTACTGTCCACTCTGTGCTGGTGTTTGTTGTGCCCTAGGTGGTCCAGCTCCCTGAGTCTGGCCACTACGTGCACTAGGACCTGCAGCTGAAGTACTACCCATCTACACTCCTACATGACCACCCAATGCCATTGCCAAATTCTCCTCTACAAGCCTAGCCTTGTCTACCGCGGTCTCCATAGTCTTGGGTTCAAAAACCCGCACACCTCCATTGATCCAAGCATTTAAGCCCCTAAGAAAGTGTTGCACCAACATTCCCTCATCGTCTCCAATGCCTGCGTACTATTTGAGCTTGTAAAAATGACACTCATATTGTTCCACTGACATAGTCATCTATCGTAGAGTATGAACTCATCACCACGACGTTGTCGACAATGATCAAACATAAATCTGGCGCAGAACCTCTCTAGAAAAATCTCCCAAGATACAGTACCGATATCAATATGGAGCTTCTGCTCCTCCAATCTCCACCATGTGGAGGAAAATCCTCTTAGGTGCATAATCGCACATCTAGCTCTGGTATTGCTACCATACGGGTGCATAGCAAAGCATCTGTTCAGGTCAATCAGCCAAGTCTCCACCTCTAAATTGTTGCCTGATCTATCAAATAAGGGAGGTCAAGCTCTAAATAAATCTCTCATGTGTGCAGCTACAACTGCCTATGACTGAGCTGGTACATCCCTCTCTCTAACAACAATATGCTCTACTTCTTGCCTCGGTCCAAGACGGGCAAGAGTATCCTCTAACAATTGACGCAACTAAGTGCCTTTGACCCCTGGTGGATCTGGATACTGAATACCGCCTCACAAAATGTTTTGGGAAGCCTGTTGTTCCTCATGATCTGAATCATGAGAAACATGCGGAGGTGAGTCCTACTGGCTACCTCCATGTCTGCCTCTATGGCCATGACCACGACCTCGACCTCTCCTAGGTGGCATGATCCTGCACAAACACACCAAGGTGTAAGACAAGATATGCAACTTAAATCCTACACAAACAACTTAATGGTTTCCATATTAACCTAGAGTTCCCAATGCTTAAACCTAGGCTCCGATAACAAGTGTAAAACCCCGTCCTGCAACCTAGAGGACGATGCAACACTGTGGAAGCACAACTAATTTATTTTTCCTTAAAAAGAGTAACAATGACGAGTGAAGTAAACTACTCTAACACATACATCCTCTAGGCTACGCAATGCGTCTACATGTGAATTTCAAAACTTACAAAATTATTCTTAAACCTAGTATATGGAAATAACTCATGGTACAACATACATCAAAGCATTAATACATTGCATAATAAGTCTAACACATAGAAATGTAATGAGCATATCTCCACAGATACAACACCACATAACACCAAATATACCATTCAACCCAACAATGAATAGATTACACATAATGTTACAATTACATCACAAGGGTTCCTCCTTGATTACAAATAAGGAATACAATATATAATGTCCACTAATACAATGAGAAAGAGAATTAAAAATCCATAGAACCACATGAGCTCCTCGAACAAGAAGATCTCGCCATCACGAACATGAAGAGAAAGCTCAACAGTGTAAGGTGCATGCCACCCAACCATATGGTACCCATAGGCCCATCCCTCATGCTAGGAGATAGTAAAAGGTAACCAAGACAAACCTATTACCTTTAGACACAGGCAATACACAAGATAACACAGTACTAGTAAACACAAACAAAAGGTCGCATTGCTTCCAGAATCACTGAATCAAGAACAATCACTGTACAACAAAAACCAACTATTGTCATAGGAGGAGTGTCATCACAAAGGTTGCATTGGTTATCCTAAGGAGATCTTCCTAGGTCCCGACCCCCATCTTGGGTTATCCTAGTAACGTCTCATGAACTCGGGCCCCACATGCACACCAGTGCAGAATCAATTATCTTTCGAGAAGACAAGATAACGATCTTTCCATTCCAGGCCTTCCCAACTCATCTCAAGTCTAATACAAGCCCTTGAGCCAATGAGCGAGGCTAATTATCAAGTTAAATATGTTAACTACCCATTCCCCTAATGTAGGTTATTTAATTTCCACTGATTACACTGACTTCCACATGAGTTATCCTAGGACCACTTTGTGTCCCGACCCCCATTGAAAGCCACTCCCCTATCGACAACACAATAACTCATTCTACACCCAAGGGTAGATAGTGCATAGACTGATAATAACATAACACCAGAGATAACACATCCCTATGGATGTCCAATACTGAATCCAACTACATGCACTACCCAAGGAAATCACAAGGCAACTAACAGAAGTGACAACCCTTTCACAATTAAAATCTGGAAGACTTATATTTTCTCAACAACAAATATTCCCCATAGTACCCAATTACAGGAATACTAGAAGTTAAAATAAACAATCTCATGTAATTAAAATCACTACTGTTTGGATTTCCTAAATCCAATAGAGCAATATCTCACACTAAAATACACTATTCAAAACACAATTCCCATTAATAACCAACAACAAAATTATATCAAAAGTTTAACTACAGTTTCACCATTACTTAATATAACTAACTCAATTTCCACAATTAAAATAATCAATCATTAAAATTAAACATAATACGATTTAATAAATATATTTAAAAAATATATATTTATTTATCATTTAAAAAAAACAAAATACAATTCTATATATATATATATATATATGCATTTTATATAAAACCAGTTATATAGTAAAGATTGCATACCTCTTTTAAATTCAATGTATATTATATATATATAGTATATATTATATATAATATATATATATATTATATATAATATATATATATTATATTAAATAAAACATTTTTAAAAAGAAACATACACATATGAATTAGGTTGATGGTTGTTACAGCCCAACGCCCCCACTGTGGGGGTCGGTAGTGTTGGTCGTGCCAGCACTGCCTGTGAAGGTAGTGTTGGGCGCTACCCTCACTGTCGTCTCCCATGTGGAAGGGACTGTTGTGGGGGTAGCTCCCCCAACCTCCATCAATACACATGTTTTAATGCAAACCCTGCGATTAATGAAAATCGTGTATGGTGATTTTTCAAATCCGTTTTTTACAATCTGAGAATTTACCAGAGGGTAAATCAACAACATAAATACATAAAGATTTATATATATATATATATTTGTATATGTATATATATTTTCCATATATATATATATATATTTATATATGTAAATTTCAACCAACTTCCTTACAGGAAGATAAATTATTTACACATAAGTTTTCTACAGGAGAGATAGATGAATTTTACACAGAGGATCTATAATTTTATAGAAGAAATTTTCTACAGGAACAATGTAAAATTTACAGAGGTTTCCTATCTCCACAAATATTTTCTATAGAGATCTATAATTTCCTTTGGTTTCAATCTATTTCAAATGATCAATTTACACATAGGATCTAAATTGTTTTCTACAAAGGTTCAATTTTCACGACAATCTTTTTAAAAAAACAAAAGCTTCTACAATAATGAAAACCTCTTCTAATATTTTTCAATTTGCATTACAATAATTAAATAACTCTTTCAAAACGAAATTCACAAAACAATTAAGGAACCTGTTCCAGAAGAATTGTTGCCTTGAGGATTGATGTCGAGCTTCTCTGTAAACTTCAATTTGCCAATGTTTCCCATAGTTTCCTCCAGAAAAATTGCCACTTCCCAAAGAACATAAATAATCCATAGCCAAGAATATAACAACTAGATTCCTAAATTATCAGAAATCTTCTAAGATCTACAATTTCTTCAAACCACAGAACAAATCTTTTATTTTCCAAAACCTCTGTTCTTTTTTTTTCCCGTGAAAACAATTTCCTCTCTTTCCCCATTTCAATCAATCTCTTCGTAAATCAATTTTAAGTCAGTAAGAAAACAAATCCTTCTAACTTCCAGTTCACACAACAAATATCTTTTCTTTAACAAACCAAGATATTTATGAGATCTTTTCCCAAATATGCATTTAAAATTAAAAAAAATCATTTACTCCAATTTACAATTAAATAACTTATTTATTTTAATTCCCAATTAATTTAATAGTTAAAATTACTTTTTAATATAACTTAAATTAAATTAATTAATTTATATTAAAATCTCCATATTAATTAAATACTTAATCATAACATATAATTTAATCCTTACAAATAAAAACTTGCACAATAAATAAAATACCAAGACCAACATGGATAAGGAACATGACCAACATACGAATTGACGACACACTGTGCTAGGGTAAAGGTTTGACAAGGTTAACCAATTACTATCTCCCAATAATTACTGTTGATTAGTGGACACACTCAGACCTGTGAAACCGGGTGAAGCCGTTGTCCTGTACCTGCAAACCTACAACAAAAGAAAAAGTCGTACATGTATACAGATAATAATTCATACACACCGTGAAGAGAGAATCGTAGAAATTACAGGGCACTCGCAAGCGAGTGATGCAATACGTTCTTTTCACCAATACAATGTCACATCAACTGATGAGATAATATATCAATTAAACTACAATAAGCATATATAGCAATGTCATCACAACTAAGGATCTATGCAAACATAAATCATATTAAACATAATCACCATGCATATAATGTATCATCACATCCATATAGTCTATGATCACTCCACTGTCAGCGATAGAACAACCATAACATAAAATAAGGTTTAACAAAGTATCTGAGCTATCAAGAAAAACATAACAAAATGGAGGGGTTTCACACTTTCTTTGGGTTTGTTTTATTTTTAGTGTTTTTTCTTTATTTTAATTTGTCCCTCAATCTGTGTGCACCTTCCCCTTCTCCCTCTCTCCTTTTTATTTGGTCTAAGTCTACAATTATTCATTTTTCTCCTCTTGCTCTCTTTCATCCTGATGATGGATCATGGAATGTGATCCAAAACGTTGATGCTAAAAAAATTCTACACAATCAAAACCAGAAGCAATACAAATTTACAATATGAATTGTGGAAACTTGATATCTTTAATCCAAAAATAACATAATCAAAAATAAATTTAATGTATTTTTTAAATATTTTTATAAAAAATCATATAAAAAAAAATTACAATTTAAAAAACTTAAGAAATCATGAATCTATTATTAAGCTACTTGAAAAAAAAAAAATTGGAATTTTTTCATATTAAAAAAAAATCCCAAATAAATGAATTTGGAATAATAAGAAGACACTGGAGTTCAATAAACTTTTAGACATGAATAAACAAATAAAATAAACTACAAAACAAAACTAATATTTTTAGGAAACCGTTTCCATGTCATTTTCACAAAGTGAAGTATTTAATGGTGGAGGGACAATACCATGTGAACTAAAACGAGATTATTTTGGATGAACATCCAAAAACATTTAGTCTAATAATTAATCATTCAATGTTTCGAAGGTGTGTGATTTAAAGGTTTTTCTATGAGGCTTTATCATCATGATTGTGGAAGGACTCTTTTTTTAATTGGAAAAATGCATTTGGATTTTGAGGTTGGGTCTAGAATATTGAAGTGTCATTATCACATATATAGTTTACAAAATATATTTATTCAAATTTATTAATTTATCATTAAAGTTGATTTTGTTAAAGTTTATGGTTATATGAAGTGGTTTTTTATCGTTGCCATATTTCAAGTTTTAAGATTTGGTTTCACATGTTTTTCTCTAATGTTTTGACACATCTCATTATCAATGATAAAAAATTCAATGCTTTTAGTGTATTAAGCTCTATATGTCAGGCATGTCCTTTAGCCCCTACCCTTTCTATGCTTGTTGCAAAAGGTCTTGGATATATTTTGGCCCATTTTTTTTCTTAGAGGTTGGTCAAACGTATCTCTACCTAATTCCATGGCTCAAGTGGTGAATGATCATTTTGTCAATGATTCTTTTCTTACTCTTTTGAAATATGAAAATACTATCAATAAAGCTCTCTACTATTTGATTTTTTTTACAAAGCTTCAGGCTCTAACATTCAATGGTGAAAACTCAATGTTAGATGCAATGTTTTCTACCTAAGCCTCCCTAGCTTTATTCTTATAAGTGAAAATGGATTGAGCATGGGGAAATATTCAAGTTTGAGGGTATTCCTTTTTGTTTTAAAGCTTTTGAGCCAACTACTCTATAATAATTTTTTTATATATAAATCAAAAGAAATTGGCATACTAAGTTATGAAACCTCTTTCTATAGCAAGAAAATGTCAAGTTTAAGATCCTAGTGGTTACCCATGTTTATTCTTCTTCTTTTCCCTTCTAAAGCTTCTTACTAAGATCTTGAAAACTTCTTAGAGACTTTCTTTGGTTTTCCTTAGATAATGATAAAGGTTTTTATTGCATGACATGGGAGTATTGTTGCCTCTCTCATGATTCTAGAGGTTTGAGATTTATTTCCATCTAGCACCAAGGTTTGGCAATTTGTGCTAAATGGATAATTTGAGCTTTAGAGGGTAATGAAGCTGGAAAATTTTGGTTTTCCATTGCATTTATTTTAGTGTCCCTTTTGGGAGACATACTTGGAAGGGGATTGGTATTCATGTTCTTCTTATTAGAAAAGATCCCATTCAAATCCAAGGGACCTTTTGGATTAAAAGTATTTGGAGAGCTTAAAAAGTCATCAAGCCTTAGCTTTCTTAAAATAATGTATTGACTTTTGCAATGAGATTTTCATTAATCAACAATCTATTTGGTGGTCTCCTATTTTACATTGTTAGGACCATCCTCTAGCTAAGACTCCTTAGGTCCATACATTGAGGTTATTTAAAAAGCGGATCAAGACCCTTCTAGATATTTTTTCCAAAATAACCCAAAAAAATTCAACCTAGCCTAAAGCCAAAGAGAAGCTTCGTTTATCAAATTGGCATCATGAAATTTTTGAAGTGGTGCTTGATTTTGTTCATCTAGATATTATTCACAATATTAGAATTTGATCTTTCAAACCATGGTGGAAAGATTAGAATTGGTATCCTCATATACCATTTTGTAATTATAAGCCTTGTAAAGGCTATTCTTTGCTTTCATGTATTTTCCTATGGTTCTTATTTTAAATTAGAGATGGCTATTGCAATATCTGTTAATAGTTTGATAGTGTAGCTTCCATAATATATGATTATCTATTCTTGAGACAAAGCTTGCTTATTTTCTTGGTGTATAATTTTTCAAGGTCTTCCAATTGGTTCCAATTAACTCATATTGGAATTGAGGACCCACATGTTAGTTTTAGGATCAGTTTTAAGCAAACAAAAAATGCAACACATAAGACAAATGAACACAACACTTTTACCTTGGGAAAACTCTCCTTCTCAAAGGAGAAAAACCTATCCACAAATATATCACTTATATATTTAATAAAAGAGAAAAAATATGATTTACAATTATGCCACACACTAGGTTGAACTAGTGAAATGATTATAACACCTCTCTAGATGCAAATACACAAGAAATATTGATCTCCTTGAATATATATCAATCTGTTGTAGATAAGCAACTCCTCTTGAAGAATGTGAATTCCTTGAGAATAATAATCGATTTGCTGATAAAGATAATCTTCACTCAAAAAAAAGAACTTCACTTGATAATGATTGGATGATAAACTAAATGATAACTGCCTTATATTTATACATAACAAGATGTCTCTTCATGAAAGGTCAGACTTGTTCACCAAACAACGCGTCTTTTTCTAATTGGTCGGCCTTAACAAAATAATTATATATTTATAGCAATTCGTCTCCTTCCATTTAATATTGAATTTATTTATTGTTTAATTTCAAATTTGTGGGAGAAAGAACCTCTTACCACTACAACATCAACACTCCCTCTTAGCTAGGGAGGTATCTTTCTCGATATCCATGTCATGGATTCTCTCAATATGACACCCACAATGGCTACACTCATTTGTGGAAAAGAGTTCATCATAGAGTCACTCAACGTGATATCGTCATGGAGTCACTCAACATGATGTCCACCATGGCTACTCCCATGTGTGGAAAGGAACATGTGTACAAGTTCCCATCACGGAGACACTCAACGTGATGTCATCATGGAGTCTCTCAACATGATGTCCACCATGGCTACTCCCATGTGTGGATAAACACAAGTACAAAGGATTCATCACGAAGCCTCTCAATGTGATGTTGTCATGGAGTCTCTCAACATGACATCCACCATGGCTACTCCCAGAGGGTGGAAAGAACCATATCTCTATCTCAGAGATGGACAAGGGATTTCACCTCAAATTTCTCTGTCTCAGAGAAAAATGCATTACAAGTTCTTTCATCTCATACTTCTCTGTCACAGAGAAATATACACTAACAAGGGCTCTCATCGCATACTTCTCCATCACAGAGAAATATACATTAACAAGATTTTTATGATGATGTGACTCCCTCTGAAGCTCCAAGTTCTTACATCAACCTCCTAACCTCCTCATCCAAAGTTGCCTCTGTTGGTTTATCAGACTCCCTCTAAAAGTTAATTCCTCCTCTTCAAAGAAACTGATCATAATGACAACCTGAATAGGTTCTTCCTCTTTGAGAGATGTCTCCAGCCACCAACTCAGTCCCATGGCTGCAAGCTATGACTCCATGCTTGATCATTTCTCCAGTCGGAATGACTTCCTCACAAGATGCCTCAAGCTCTTCATTACCCTTTTGCTCCTCAATCCATCCTGGAAGCATTTTAGAGAGAGATTACTAATAGTTTAAACTACCCCGAAGAAATATCAATGCTAGAAGCATACAAGATTCACTATCCCAATGTTAGAGCATGAATTAATAACCACATAAAATATTCATTCAAGGTACAAGCATAAAAATACTTATCTCTTTATGTTGGTAAACCAATGAGCTAGACCTATAGTTGTGCCTCATCTTCGCCACCTTCACTCGATCTCAACCTCAGGGAAAGTGGGAATATGAATTAACCATTTAGTAGAGATTGAAGACTCAATTTAAATCTTGAGATCAAATTATGAATCAATGCACCCATACTCATGCGATGAAAGAGTTTAAGTGATCAAAAGAATGAAAATAAATCATCACGACTTCCTTCCATACGGCCAAAGAAAATATGACATAGGAGAAATGCCATGAAGTGTTAAGCCACCCTTAATCAACGAATACCATAGGAGTCATCCTCCTTACATCACCACTGCAACCACATTGAATATTTATTTGTGCATCGAACAAGCTTGTGGCTTCAATCATTACTTCGAGACTAAACTTTTGTTTAACCAAATTTGATCAAATCTTTTCCTAGACCCACTCTAATACCATGCTAGTTTTAGGATCAGATTTAAGCAAACAGAAAATGCAACACATAAGACAAATGAACACAACACTTTTACCTTGGGAAAACCCTCCTTCTCGAGGGAGAAAAACCCAGCCACAAATATATCACTTATATATTTAATAAAAGAGCATAAATCTAATCTACAATTAGGCCACACACTAGGCAGAACTGGTGTAATGATTATAACACCTCTCTAGATGCAAATACACAAGAAATATTGATCTCCTTGAATATATATCATTTTTTTGTAGATAAGAAACTCCTCTTGAAGAATGTGAATTCCTTGAGAATAATAATCAATCTGTAGATAAAGATAATCTTCACTCCAAAAAAATGTGCAAACTTCACTTGATAATGATTGGATGATAAATTGAATGATAGTTGCCTTATATTTATACATAACAAGATGTCTCTTTATGAAAGGTCGGCCTTGTTCACAAAACAAGGCGACTTTTTCTAATTGGTCGGTCTCAACAAAATAATTATATATTTATAGCAAGTCGTCTCCTTCCATTTAATATTGAATTTATTTATTGTTTAATTTCAAATTCGTGGGAGAAAGAACCTCCCGCCGCTACAGCATCAACACCACAATGTCCACTTTGTGGTTATCAAAATCCTCTCAAATATATATTCTCATTTTTCCCCTAAGCTCAAGCTACTTGGACTCGAATTCACCATTTTTTCAAGATTTTTTGGCTTAAACCTTTTTTTTGGAACATATTATTTTTAGGGGATTGACCTAGAATCCCTTTTAGATTTACTCGAATTTAAAATAATTTCAAGGTGGATTTTTTTAGCATTTGGAAGGACAAAAATTCTATTATATTCTCTCAATATTTAGTTGATCCTAAGTTTTTTGGTAATGTTCTTATGCAAATCTAGGCATAAGAGTCCATGTTGTTCTTGAATTTGTGCATCTTCAAGTGCTATTGGATCATTGGGGTATTTATTTATTGTACTATTACTAGAGTCACTTCTAGTTGAGTTCGTTCTCCACCTTGTGGGTGTTGGAAAGGGTATAGTTATTTTACTTGTGGAAACTAGGATGATCATTCTTAGTCTTCTATACCTCCTATGAGAAGAGATTGTGCACAGTAAGGATGGTCATAGCCCACTAGCTATCATTCTACTTCTCCCATAGCTTTTGGTTGTGGAACTAAGGACTAGTCAAACTCTATTAAATTCCTTCAACTAACTCTTGTTATTTCTCTTGTTCATGATGCTAATGAAGATAAATTTTTTTTTTTTTTAATGATGGTTGGGATCCTCCTATGGATACTTTAGACCCTACTAATGTATGGGGTAAACTAGATGTCTAGGAACCACCTCTTCCTCCTAGTGATCTTACTCTTGACACATAACAACATGTTTTATATATATTTATTTCTAGGCTATTTCCCCATTTGGAATTTGGAGTGTGACACTTTCCACCATTTTTTGAATAATGTGTAAATCTATTTTCTAAATGGTGATATAGACACACATTTGTATAAAAAAATCGATTAACAAAGGATGATTATGGGTTAGTGAAATTTTGCATCAAAGGAACTAATGTTCAGAATAAAATTTAAAAGATTTATATAATATGCATCATTGTCATAGGGACTTTTTATAAAAATTAGAAGGAAAAAAAAAGTTGCGTTTTTTAGTTTATTGGTGAAATTGAATGACTCTCACTAGGGATGAAATTTTCTAAGGCAATTTCTATCCAAAATTCACAATATAATAAGGGTGTGACTACATAGATGCATGCCATAAATTAAGGTCCATTCATGACCTATTGTATTAATTATCAGAAATTTTATGTGGTAAAACATATTCAAAATCTATGATGTTTTATGATTGCATCAAAAAGGTGAGTGTAGGATCATGATGGGTCAAATAGGAAAAAAACACAATTTCAATTAGGCAAAATTGCAAAAAACATTTTTGAATTTTTACTTGGGTTAGATAAAAGGTACATTTTGCTATGGTAAACACCAAAGAAAAATAGATATCCGTTATTAAAATCTAGAAAATGGATATCCGATCCAAATAGATATCTTCTTATAATGGATATTCATTATATTACATATCATATAATATAATATATTATGATATTATATATCATTTAATATACATAATATATTAGGATATTATATATTATTTAATATACATAATATATTAGGATATTATATATCATTTAATATACATAATATATTAGGATATTATATATATCAAATAATACATAATATATTATGATATTATATATTATTATAATATATTATATATATCATATAATATAATAAATTATGATATAATTATAATAAATATATTATTTATCATATTGTAATATCTAAGACTAATTATCTAATATATGATATATAATATCATATATTATAAGTAATATATATTATGATAATATAAATAAATTATTATTATACTATATAATATTATTATATTGTATTATACAAGATATATAATATATATTATTATAATCTATATATTATAATAATATATATTATCATAATTTTTTATATTATATGATATATTATATTACATGATATATAGATTATATCATAATACATAATAATTAATTATATATATCATATATTATTCCTATTATAATAATAATATAAATAGTAAATAATATATATCATATATAATAATAATATATAATATATAATTTATGTATAATAATAATGTTATAATATCAATATAATAATATTCTATAATACTTAGTATAATAATATTTTATTTATATTATAATAATATATATTAAACTTATAATATTATAATATATTATATCATCTAATATATCATATCATATAATGTAAAAATATATCAAATATCTAAAAAAAAACGCTTTCCAAAACAAATATTCATTTTGAAAGCATATATATTTTTAATATAAATAATATATTATTATACTATATGGTATTATAAGTAATATATATTATGATAATATAAATGAAATATTATTATTAAAGACATAAGATTTGCATACTTCATAACGATGGTTATTTTTGGATTAAACTGTGCATGTGATTTTTTGCATCTACATTTCAAATATATAATATATGATATTATAAGTAATATAATATTATTATACTATATTATATAAGATATATAATATATATTATAATAATATTTAATATTTAATATATATTTTATATATAATAATAATGTTATAATATCAATATAATATTATATATCATATAATTGTAATCCTTCTTTTGTAAATATTGGATTATTTAAATATTTCATTTAAATAATCTAACGTGGTTTTAGGTCTTTTAAAGGTGAAGGTTGTTCATTTGTTTAAAAGAAAAAGGACATCACCAATCTTCTATTTTCCTTTTGAGGATTTTCTCGCAATTATGCTCTAAGAAGTGGATCTCCATAGAAGACAGTGAAGACTGTATCACAGTGAGGAACTACAGATGCATGGAAATTGATTTTAAATGATTCAAAAGCATGGAGTTAAGGGGACTGCAAAGTTTTGTACAATGGTTGTTAATGCATGCATCCAAAATGGTGACCTTGTTTTCACCCTCAATGTTATGACATTTAAGACAAAGATCATAGTCAATAAAAGTAGGGCAATAAGGTTAAGGGAAGTATGGTCGTCTAAATGCAAAAAACATAATCATTACTATGAGAAGCAATCAATGAAGGGACTGTACAGTAATTCCATTGAGGAGACTGTATAATATTGTGCAACAACATCTTAAGGGTGTGCTATCATCTTTGGAAATCCAAAGTGATTGACTGAGTTACAAAAAGATGGGTGTGGACATACATGGGAAACATTCTAAATACATTTGGGTAGGACCCTTTCATATCCTTTGAAGCAAGAAAAATTCTAGATGGATGTTTCCTAGTTTGTTTGGTCATACAACTCTTCAATTCCTTAAGGTCATGGATATCCTTTACAAGGGATGCATTACATGATATCAAACATTTCCTCAAGCTTGCCATTGCATTTTCATTCATGATCTGCTTGCAGTGGTAGTCCTTTGAAGTACTTTTCTCTTATAAGGTCTTTTGTACAAGTTGGGAATGTTCAACATGCCATGAAGCCAAAAGTAGTGAGAGGTTTTGACATTGAGAAGATAAAAAGATAGTCATAACCAAGACATGACCAAGGACATGAGGCAAACATGACATGATGTGTGTAAGCATGATTAAATTTTGAGAAGATCATACACAAACCTAGAGCCTCAAGGATAGTCCTCTTAAATGAAAGCTCAATGCAAAGGGAAAACCTTGAACATCAAATACATAGTATGCATACAAAATGATAGGAAAATCAAGGAATGATAAAGAGACAGTCAAACTCATAACAATGCAAGCATAAAGTGCTTCAAAGGAAGACAACCACCAAAGAAGGTCATAAGGTGCATTAATGAGATAGGCATTAATTGAGGAGGTGGCGAGGTCAAAGCAATAAAGTTTGATGAACAACGATAGTCCATAAAAAGGGACAACAAATGTAAGGTCACTAGTTGTCATATCCCAATTTTTATTGCATTTAAATTATAATATGATAAAGTGAATTATTGAGGAAATTCAATATGTTGAATGAGAAATTTGATATTTTTGAAATGTTTGAAAGAAGTTGACCATCTTTTGACTATGTGATCTTTTGAAATATCTTATACTTTATCATGATTGAACGCTATTGATGAACTGTGTAAGTGCAAGTGTGTGCAAATGCAGGAAAATAGGTTGAAGTATGAGAACACGATTGAGGTAGGATCGTTTAGCCAGATTGAATAGTAAGCTTGATGGAATCTAGGTGCACAAAGCACTAAACGACATGATAGCTACATTTAAATTTCATATAGAATATTATATTGATTTGATTTGAAATGATTCAATGCTTGAGAAAAAAATAGGCTTGTGGAATGTTATACATGTGATTTCTTATTCAATTGCCTATTTTGATCTCCTGTTTTCGAAAAAGAAAAAGAAAATGATAGCATGGTTAAACATATGTGTATGTATTTAAAATGGAATTATTGAAGGATAAGAAAACCACTTCATTTAAAAAATATTATTCGAATAAAATAAAAGTTTATTCTTTATTTGAAAGTGAAAAAACACTATATTGATTTAAAATAAAACAGTGATATATATATATATATATAGATATACATACATACATATATATATATATATACATACATATATATATATATGTATGTATATATATATATATGTATATATGTATGTATGTATATATATATATATGTATATATGTATGTATATATATATGTATATATGTATGTATATATATATATATGTATATATGTATGTATATATATATATATGTATATATGTATGTATATATATATGTATATATGTATGTATATATATATATATATATATATGCACACATATATATAAATATGTGTACATATTCCTTATAAAAGAATATGAAATCGAATTCATCAAATATTATTTTTAAATTCCGATATCATATGAAAAGAGAATAAAATTATTAATAATACCATAAGGAAGATATTATGAAATAGTGGCCTACGATTGAATTGAAGGTCAAGATATTCAAATGTAGTAGTGGGTAGCCAAATTAAGGGTAATTATGAAATGAAACAGCCCCCATAATGGAGCAAACATGTAAGGAGAACATGGTTTCCATTTTGGTAGTACGAGTTACTTGCAAGCAAGGAATCAAGCAGGGGACTAGTAGTGACAATGAGGATTCAGGGAAGAGGGCAAGTGATTTGACTGAGCTGGAAAAGAAGGAAAAAGCTAAGGAAAAGCCCATGAAATAGAGGTAATTCAGTGTTTGTTGGTGTACATCCAAGATCTTTTAGTAAAATCTATTTGAAAACTTGCAATTTTCCTTTCATTTTGTCAATTCCATTTGAATTAGTGATAAATCATTAGATGTGCGTAAAATGCAAGTGTATTTTTCTTAGAGCTAGGACGTCATTGTATGAGATCAATCATTTTCTCTATAATGTTGCAAGGGTCTTATTGGCCATCCTTTGCATGCACTAAGTCTGTGCATATTCTTCCTATCGACATGATAGCCAGATATGGTTATGCTCTATATGTTATATTGTTATCACCTCCATTCATTATTTCTTGCATTTAAGTTTTATTAACCATTTTATAGCTAATTAGATGCATCCGATAGCCAGAAGTATTGTTTTATTTAAAATAATTGTACAATTGTTTATCGTTTCCCTCTAAGGGAAATGACTATTTCTCCATTGTTATCATTCACAGTTGGTTGTTCCCCCTATTGGCAAGGCCGAACAGGTATGCCACACCATGTGGGTGCATGGGTTTTCATAATCATTCATAGAACGATGTATAGATGTTGTTGGTATTAAAGCATGTTGCATCTTTCACCATGAACAATGGTCGAACAATTATATCATTCCATTTTTCATTATGTTGGCATGATCACTAAGATGGATTAACAATATTCCATCTGAACACACATTTAATCATTCATTAGAATGATCCTCATTATTGTTTCTTTCATGTGATACTCACAATGTTTGTATTCACCAGTCCTTATTGTGTGCACATTATTGTTCCCAAGGAATGATACTTAGATTGTTTCATTGCACAAATGTCGTGGATGCCGATGATCAACATGCATGGGTTTCAACCTTAGATGATATTAATAATAAAACCAAACAATCATTTGACTGTTAGTCATTCTTTAGAATGACAGTGGCTAGAATATATATCTTATAATAGTCACCAATAGAAGCATAGTTTCTCCATAACTTGAACATTAATAAAATTGTTCTAGATTCATATGTATATTTTGGTTTTGAAATGAAAAGCATGTCATTCAAGTCTTTTATTTGCACAAAAAGATACTAGTATTCTTTAAATATTTGTTTTTTCTAGAATGGTAGAAATGTTGATCGTTTACATGTTATATTGGTTAACTTGAAACTATTAATGAGACCCATTGGCACAGTAACTTGTAAACTTATGAAAACAACATGGTTATGATTCAAACAATGTATCAATATGTAGTAACTATTTCAAAATAGAACTTTTCTTCCTTTGAAAAAGGAAATTTGCATCTTGTATATCTATTAGGTGATATGGCAAACTGTAGCATTATTTTGAATGAAAGCAATATGTTATAATGATATTTATTTCAGAATGTATGCACAAATATATTAACTTAAGTTGGCACATATATGTGTATGCACATAGACCTTTGTATATGTACATACACATACTTGTGACATACCTTCTTTTGTTACTTATTTTTACTCATTTTCTCCTATAATGTTTATTGATTTACGTTAACATGAAAGGGTAGAGGGTTGTGAATGTAATCATGTGATACGTTAGTGTGTGATCTCAATGGAAAATTTAAAGAATAAATCCACTTGATTTACCTTTCTAAATTTTATTAAGTTGAAGATTTAAGTAGACTGAATTACTTTTTCGTTGTTATGTGTTTAAAGAATATTCTCTTGTTTAATAGAATAGTAACACCTAAGTAGACTAGAGCACCTCAGGGTAGATGATGCTAGAGGGTAGATAGTTGCTAAAGAATATACTTATGTTTTTTGGAAGTTACCTTCTAGGACAAGTGCCAAAATGGAGTACAGAGGGTATAGGTTTTTTTTTTAATCCAGAACCTATATTTCATTGTTGCAACTTAATTTTAATGCTTGGCCAAGAAGTTAGCCCATTATGTATGTATCGAATTATATATGTGGTGACATTCTTTGCCATTCCTAGCATAGATATTTCTTTTTTCTGATTGTAGATAGAGATGCATGTTGATGTTTGGGCACACACCAGATTCCACCTTGCAGATTGTTCTCTTGCTAAACTTTCAATGAAGGGTCAGGTGTTCTTTGAGTAGGAAGAATTTTGAAGAAGCGTAAGCTTCGTGGTTGGGCGGTAAAGCACTTGAGCCATGTTCTCATCCACCAGAGGAGGTGAGTGTCAAAAGGAAACCTTGGATGTTTTCAAGTTTACATAGGATTATGATGTAACCTTGATGTAAATTGTATATTGTATTGACTTTGTGGCCCAATGAGCCAAGTCAACTTGGATATTGTAATTGACATTTAGAAATTTGAATATATATTATTAATCATATTTTAATTAGAAATGTGTTGCTATTATTGAAAATATCATAGTATTAAGTTATGTCTTTTCAAAATTTAATATTCATAATGTCATTTGCAATTAATATTTAAGAAATAATTAGAATGGGTTAGTACATTTGGTATTAGAGCTTAGGGTTCAGCTCTAGGCCTTTTGAGTCCATAATGACCATGACTAGGGGATAGTTGACCCTTGACCAATTTGAGTTGTCCTGAGGATTGACCAAACCTAGAATGAATGCAAGTATGGGAATGTCTAAGACAGGAAGAAAGAAAGGGAAGACTATTAGGAACTCGAACAAGAAAGTCATAGTTGAAGAAAACACCAAGATTGAGGTTCAACCTGAGATTCCTGATGATGATACTTTGGATCAAGCCCTCACTTGACTCAAGCTGGAGAGGGGAAAGAAGATTGAGGAGTTGAAGCAAACTCCTAAGATTAAGAAGCTTTCCACAATCAGATATTGGCCTCTAGGGTGTGGACCAAATGCATCCTTACTAACTAAGGAGGAAAAGGTGAGCCTGTGTGCTTAACCCTCCTCTTCTAAGAAAATTGATGTAAATTTTGACAAGGACCCAAAGGAGTGTCCTCCCTCTAAGAATGAGAAAACAGAATAATGTAAAAAAAGAAGCTTTTGTAAATAAGGGCCCATGTGACCCACCCTTAATATAAATAAAGAAAGATGTATTTTTTTGGTGTGTTCAAGCGAAGAACTCAAAACATGATTTACTATGAAGGAATGTGTATGTATTCAATGAATGAGTGATATATGCATGTGTATGTAGAATTATGTGAATAAGAAAGTTTACTCATAGAAACTAGTGTTAAGTTACGCTAGACGTGAAATGTGTTGCAAGTCGGGTGTGAGTTAGTATGGTGACCACTAGACAAGAGACGAGTGGAAGTGGGGCAGAAAATGGACCAAACAAAAGGATGGATCAAATTCTAGAACTTTTGAATGAGAAAGAAGCTCGTATGGATCACATAGAACATGAGGTTCAAGTGGTATGCAAGGATCAAATTCCCAGGAATGTGAAAATCAATCAAGGAGACGATAGTCTAGGAGAAGGCCCTTGAGGTCGAATTGAGGAAGAACTAGGTGTGATAGGTCGGATTTGAGTGCTAGAAAACGAGCAGTAAACAAGAGAATGCAAATAACACTAAAAACAACCTACACCTCAAGATTGGCCTAGTTGGATTCAACACAATATAAAAACAACAAATGAAACCTTTTACCTTGTGTCGAATCGATTCTTTGGTTGGCCCTTTGATCTTTGGTGTTGTATGCGCCTTGGATGGCAAGATGCAAGCTAGATGATGATATGATAATGGATGCAAGTGGGTGCAAGCATGAAAATGGCTAAGTATGGATTCTAGGAAAAATTTGCAAGAGTTTGGCTACAATGCATGATCCCCCCAAAATGAGAGAAAATAGGGGGTATTTATAGAGATTTTGAAAATCTCTAGGGAAATGGATGGTCAAGATTGAGCCACCAAGATCAAGATGTAGGGCTAAAGTGAGTTGAGAAGTCACAAGCCCTCACATCTTGACATGTGGCAAGTGATATGGCTTAAAAAGGGGGATGTGTACATGAGGTGGAAGGATAGTACATGACATGGAGGGAGTACAAAGTACCTTGGGATTGGGACAAGATCTCCTCATAAATGAGGTATTTGTCCCCATGTGGGTGAGAGGACAAGTGGGGAATTAAAAATTCCTCAAATATTCTCATGGGGATGAGAGAAGGAATTTAAAATTCCTTTAAATGCATTGGGGCATTAAATGTGAATTAAAAATTCACACGGGGAATAGAGATGCCTTGTCCAAAAGGAGAAAACATTTAATAGGGTTGATTCAATTAAGTGATTAAGGTTGTGCAAGTACTTGATTAGACAAATTAATTATGATTAGAAGAGGGTTAGATTTCACATGTGACTTGATGTGACAAGTCAAAGATCACATGGGGAAGAGAAAAAGGAATTTAATATTCCTTGGAAGGATGAAAGGAATTAAAAGTTCCTTGAGAGGTTGATTAGGCTAGCTAATGAAGAATTAGAGGAGGGTTAGGTGGCTAAGAGAGATTACAGGCCAACTTGCAAAAGTTGGAGGATGTGACACATCCTAATCCTAATCAAGGATTAGGCATGTGCACAACCCTAATGATGAGATTAGAAGATGGATTATGATTAAATAAAAAATGGAGGATGTGACATAAAGGGAATTAAATAAATGGCATATTTATTTAATTCATTTGATGAAAGTGGGAAGGTATTTAATTATTTAACTAGATACCTTAGGGATTAGAAGAACTTTAGATGTATTAATTAAATAATAGTGATATTACTTAATTAATGCGGATAAGGGGGTGCTTAGATAAAAAGGGATAAATTTGGATAAATTAAGTGTCCAAATTTAGGTGTCTACACTAGGAAAGGATCTCAAAAGAGTAGAACCGCTTAAGTTTGATGGTAAAGCCATTAGATCAGGAGCTGAGGCATGGATCATTGAGATGGAGAAATATTTTGGACTTCATAACCTATTTGACTAGACTAAAGTGACATGGGTTACATATCAACTTTCAAGAGAAGCAACTACTTAGTGGGATAACAAAAAGACATAAAGGAATCTATAGCCTAGTGAGATTACTTGGGAAATCTTCCGCCAACCTTTTAGGAATATATTGTTACCGCAACTCTTTTTCGACAAGGTGACAAAATTCCTAAACCTAACTTAGGGGAGGATGATTGTGACCCAATATTGGGAAAAGCTCACCAATCTACTGAAGTATGTGGCCCAGTATCAAGGAGATGAACGTTTTTGTATTTGAAAGTTCATATTGGGACTTAGAACCCACATTGGAGCATAAGTGGACATGCATGATCCTCTCACCATGAGCGAAGTCTTCCTGAAGGCGACCAAACAAGAGCAGAAATTGCAGCAGTCATCCAATTAGCACAATAATTCAAGTCCTAAGTTGCAGTTTTGGAACAAGAATTTTTAGAAAGGAGACAAAAACCACCAGATCCATAATCTCAAGAGGGGAAGTGAGTCATAAGACAAAGGTGAAGATGGAAATGGTGGAAAGAGAAAGAAGGAAAATAACAACAAAAGCAAAGACAACCAAAAGTAGAAGGGCTTCATAGAGGACAAGCCAGGAGGTCGCAAAGGGCCTCGTGATGGGTGCTATACTTGTGGAGGTGATCATTATGCCTCTAATTGTTTGTAGCAGTTGAATTTGTGAAGGGAAGGAAACCATCAACAGTCTTAGCATCATCAAATCCATGCTGCAATTGATAACAAGCAGGCAGAGTATCAGGCTTCACCAATATAGTTGGAAGGTAATCTCTATGGATGAAATGTTTCTATTTTAATTAATACCAAAGCTACTAAATGTTTCATAGACCCTAGAGTAATATACAAGATACCTATTAGACCTAGATACATGGAAAACTCATGGACAATCCAATATGGAAACCGAGTAGAGCAGAGGGTAGATACCTATATCTTTTGCAACAAGTTAGAGCTTCCAACCATCCATACCCAGGTCAACCTGTATGTGGCATCCTTAGGCTCATATTATGTAATTTTGGAGATAAATTGGTTATAATTGAACATAAGTCTATAATGAACTGTGAGGATAAGGTAGTTAGTTGTTTGGAGATCTGTGGGATGCAAAGACCCTTAGAACTTAGATAGATCTCTGCTATGTAACTCAAAAAGGCTTGTCAGAAGGGATGTTCTATTTATGTTGTGAATATCAATAACCCTGACGACAAGGAACCGTATCTACATGACTACCCTTTTCTTAAGGAGTTTCAAGATGTATTCCCTGATGAACTCACAGAGTTACCTTCAAAACGTGAATTTGACTTCTCTATTGACCTTGTACTGGGAGTTGAGCCTCAATCCAAAGCACCATATCAAATGACCACCACCAAACTCTATGGGTTGAAGGCCCAATTAATGGAATTGTTGAACAAAGGGCTCATAAGACCCAATGTGTCTCCTTGGGGAGCACTAGTTATCTTTGTGAAAAAGAAGGATGGAACCTTGCATCTGTGTATAGACTATTAGATGTTGAACAAGGCAACCATCAAGGATTGATATCCACTCCCAAGGATCAATGAGTTGTTTGACTAGATGAAGGGAGTGACAGTGTTCTCCAAAATTGATCTCAGGTTAGGATACCATTAGTTGAGAATAAAGGAAGAAGATATTTTGAAGACTACTTTTTGAACTCGGTATGGACATTATGAGTTCACTATGGTACCTTTTGGTTTGACCAATGCACCTGTAGCTTTCATGAATCTCATGAATAACATGTTCTAAGACTATTTGGATGATTTTTTTTTTATTTTCATAGATGACATCCTATTTTACTCAAAGTATATTGAAGAGCATGATAGGAACTTGATGATAGTTTTACAATGGCTGAGAGAGAAGAAACACTTTGGAAGGCTATCCAAGTGCTCGTTTTATCAAGATAGGGTGCACTATCTAGTCCATATTATTTTAATTGAGGGAGTCTCTATAGACCTTAAGAAGATTAAGGCAATTGTGGAATGGCCAATGCCTCAACGTGTGTCAAAAGTTCATAGCTTCATGGGCCTCGTAGGATAATATAGAAATTTTGTGCAAGGGTTCTCCCAGATTTTGTCTCCAATCACGTCACTCCAAAGAAAAGGAACATGGTTTGAATGGACCAAGAAGTGTGAGAAAGCATTCCAACTCCTAAAGGAGAGGCTCACGACAACACCAACACTAATCATCCTTGATCCTAATGGAAGATTCACTATAATCATTTATGCTTCATGAGAGGGAGTGGAAGCAATACTAATGGAAGATGGAAAAGTGGTAGTGTATGAATCAAGGAAGCTTAAAAAAAATGAGGTGAATTATGCACTGCATGACTTAGAGTTGGCCACAATAGTTCATTCCTTGCAGATGTGGAGACATTATCTCTTGGGAAATCCATTTGAGATCAAGATAGACCATTTGGGATTGAGATACATTTTTACTCAGCCAAACCTTAATGCACAATAGAGAAGGTGATTGGAATTCCTTAGTGGGTATGACTTCAGAATTGAGTATATAAAGGGAAAAGAGAATAGGGTGGCTGATGCTCTTAGTAGACGAAGACATCTAGTAGCCATGCTCTCGACAAGGTCTAATATGAGACAACATGTGACACAACACTTGCAAGGGAATGAGCACTATGAAAGAGTGAAAAGCTCCCTAGCAGAGAATCCATCAAATCATCAGTTCGATGGGTATGAGTTTGAACTGGATGGCATTTTGAGATACCAGAGAAGGATGTACATTCTAGACTTTAGAGAGCTAAGGAAGTTGGTTCTAAAAGAGGTTCATAATGCACCTTATTCAGGACACCCCAGGGTATCCAAAATGATCGCAAAGTTGAAAACTCTATACTTTTGGCCTAAACTCAAGAAGGATGTAGTGGAGTACGTAGCCAGATGCTTAGAATGTCAGCGAAAGGCTAAATATGCACATCCAACAAGGCTATTGTATCCTCATGACATACTAGAGTATAAATGGTAGGTGATCAATATGGACTTGGTACAGGGGTTACCTTTGAGAAAAAATTGACATGATGTTATCTTGGTTGTGATTGATAAGTTGACCAAGGTGGCGCACTTCATCCCAGGAAACCTTAAGGATGGATTGTTGACCCTATCCAAGAATTTTGTCAGGAGATCTTTCACTTACATGGAGTGCCAAAGACTACCATTTTTGATAGGGACCACCTGGATGACCCCAAGATTTTTGACAACCTTGAATGTTGCATTGGGAATCAAGTTGAATTTCAGCTTGGCTTACCATCCTCAAAATGATGGACAAACAGAAAGGGTAAAATAGGTAGTCAAATATCTCCAAATGTAATGCATGGACCAACAATATAAGTAGGAATAATACTTATTTTTGGTAGAGTTTGCTTACAATAACTCCTAAAACACATCTCAAGGTATGACACCATTCGAAGCTCTTTATAGGAAAAATTGTCGTATACCCATTAGTTGGGAAGATTGGAAGACATGATCATAGTAGGACCTGAAATACCCAAGGAGATGGAAGAAAAAATGAGAATTATTAAGGGAAGACTAAAGGAGGTGGCAGACTGATAGAGGAGGTATGCTGACAAGAATAGAAATTTTAGATAGTTTGTGGTAGGAGATAAGGTCTTCTTAAGAGTCAGGCCTCATAAAAGTTCCATTACCTTTGGAAATTCTTCCAAGTTATCCCGAGATATGTGGGTCCATTTGATGTCTTAGAAGTGATCAACCCATTTTCTTATAGACTTTCTCTACCACCTGCTCTGGCTCAACCTCATAATGTGTTTCATGTTTCTTTGCTTAAGCCATATCATCCTATTGTAGCTCATGTGCTTGATTGGAAAACTTTGCAGGTACAAGACCCAGGAGTGGTGATAGTGGAGCCCATTAGAATCTTCAATAGACACAATTTTAAGTTGCGGAGCAAAGAAATTGCTCAGTTTAAGGTCCAATGGGACTAGTATTTAGAGGACAATGCTACTTGGGAGGATACAGAAGAAATAGAACACTCCTTCCTACATTTGTTTTCTTAGAAAGAGACTCTTGTTAATTTTGTTTAAATATTTTGGATTAAATAATATAATGTTTTGGCTTGGAAACAGTATGATATGATGTTGAAAGAGACATATATGCTCTAATTTTGATTAAATAGACATCAGAATGATGTCTCTTCCAAGAGGGGAAGAATTTTATATCACAATTTTTATTGCATTTAAATTATAATATGATAAATTGAATTATTGAGGAAATTCAATATGTTGAATGAGAAATTTGATATTTTTGAATTGTTTGAAAGAAGTTGACCATCTTTTGACTATGTGATCTTTTGAACTATCTTATACTTTATCATGATTGAACATTATTGATGAACTATGTAAGTGCAAGTGTGTACAAATGCAGGAAAATAGGTTGAAGGACAAGAACACGGTTGAGGTAGGATCATTTAATCGGATTGAACAGTAAGCTTGATGGAATCTGGGTGCACACACCATTGAATGACATGATAGTTGCATTTAAACTTTGATATAGAAGATTATATTGATTTGATTTGAAATGATTCAATGCTTGAGAAAAAAGTAGGCTTGTGGGATGTTATACATGTGATTTATTATTCAATTGTCTATTTTGATCTCTGTTTTTGAAAAATTAAAAGAAAACGATAGCATGGTTAAACATATATGTATTTATTTAAAATGGCATGCTTGAAGTCTAGAAAACCACTTCATTTAAAAACTATTATTCGAATAAAATAAAAGTTTATTCTTTATTTGAAAGTGAATAAACACTATATTGATATAAAATAAAACAGTGATAAATATATATAAATATATATATATATATATACATATATATGCACACACATATATATACATATATATACATATACATATAGATATATACACACATATACATATATATACATATATATATACATATATATTGACGAGGGAGAAAACCCAAGACACATAAATAATGCACACAACTAGCAAACTTTATTATTATTCAATAATGGAAATCTTACATATAGAGGATCCCAAATCCTCGAGCTCTGCAATACATGCAAGCTACAAAAGTTTCAGAGATTACAGAAAATTACAGAAGTCCCCCTCTCGCAACATGGGAACTCTTTTTCCCCAAGAAGCTACCCAAAAATCAGAAACTAGCCCATAAATAGCCCCTTTCCGGTTTTGGAGTGAAAAAAAATATTCGAGATATGAGTTTTGGTGGTTTGGCGCCAAATTTACAATTTGAAATTCAAACATTGAGTCCTAATTCAAAATTTGGAAATTTTCCAAAAATCGGCCAACTTCCGGAAGCCATAACTTTTGATCCGGGACTCCGTTTTCTAAACTGTTTGCACCGTCGGAAAGGTCTCGGAGTGAATAACACGCTAAGAACCCGCTCCATCAGTTTTGACAATTTTTAGGCTTGTACGAGACCATTTAGTGCCTCAAACTGGACTCGAAAGGTTTTTCAAAGCAAAAAGCAGAAACTAGAACTTGAATAACTTTCAAACCATGAATGATCTTGACCTGATTCTTTCGCAAAGGTACTTATTTTTCCATCATGAACCTTCCCATAAATTTTTGTCTTCCCACGCCTTCAAATTCACATCTGCTAAAAATAGCAGTTGAGCAGAAAAAGTAGAAAAAAAGTTCTGAAAGTTGAGAACTCTTATTTGACGAAAAGGGTATCCAGAAATACAAAAACATCTACAAAAAGAAAACAAAAGGAACATAGATGGAAAGCATATTTTTGGGTGATGCAAGATTTTCCTCACACCACTGGATGCTCCTGCATCATATATGTGTGTGTGTGTGTGTGTGTGTGTGTATGTATGTATATGTATATGTATATACATATGTATATACATATACATATACATATACATATGCATATATATATAAATACATATATATATACATATATATATATACATATACATATATATGTATATGTATATGCATATGTATGTATATATATATATATATCGAATTCATCAAATATTATTGTTAAATTTTGAAAACATATGAAAAGAGAATAAAATTATTAATAATATCATAAGGAAGATATTATGAAATAGTGGCCTGCAATCGAATTGAAGGCCAAGATATTCAAATGCAGTAGTGGGCAGCCAAATTAAGGGTAATTATGAAATGAAATGACCCCCATAATGGAGTGAATAGGTAAGGAGAACATGGTTTCCATTTTGGTAGTATGAATTACTTGCAAGGAATTAGGTAGGGGACTAGCAATGGCGATGAGGATTTAGGGAAGAAGGAAGGAAAGTGATTCAACTGAGTTGGAAAAGAAGGAAAAATCCAAGGAAAAGCCCACAAAACAAAGGTAATTCAATGTTTGTTGGTGTATGTGCATGATTTTTTAGTAAAATCTATTTGAAAACTTGCAACTTTCCTTTCATTTTGTCGATTCCATTTGAATTAGTGGTAAATCATTGGATGTCCATAAAATGCGAGTGTATTTTGCTTAGAGCTAGGATGCCATTGTATGAGATAGATCATTTTCTCTACAATGTTGCAAGGGCCTTATTTTTCCATCCTTTGCATGCACTAACTCTATTCCTTTTCTTCCTATCGACATGATAGACAAACATGGTTATGCTCTATATGTTATATTGTTATTGCCTCCATTCATTATTTCTTGCATGTAAGTTTTATTAACCATTTTATGGCTAATTGGATGCATCCAATAGTCCGAAGTTTTATTAACCATTTTATGGCTAATTGGATGCATCCAATAGCCCGAAGTATTGTTTTATTTAAAAAAAAAAAAAATCATTTATCATTTCCCTCTAAGGGAAATAGTTGTTTCTCCATTGTTATCCTTCACAGTTGGTTGTTCTCCATGTCGGCAAGGCTGAATAGGTATGTCACACCATATAGGTGCATGGGTTTTCATAATCGTTCATAGAACAATGTATAGACATCAGGGTGATCCCCCAATACTAGTTTACAATTTTTGGCCAAACTAGACATTGAACAATTAATTTTTTCTAACTAAATCTTCACTTTCGAGCACCTAAAGTAGCTAAATCGTGAGGAATTTGAAGCTGATGCAAACTAGTGATTTGTGAAATTTTGTCTATAGATTCTAAATATATTTTTTTCAAATTTTTTGGACTAAGATTGCACTTATTTTTCCATCTCCTTCGAAAAACTAGTTTTTTTAGTAAACACCATTTTTAAGGAGTGATGTTCATCGTATACAACATAACTTTTTTTCCATGAAGGATAAAATTATATTTTTTTTGAATTTATATTTGTAACTATGATATCTATCACTTTCATTGGTTTCATAATGTTCTATTGAATATTTTTTCCTTAATTAAGTTTTGAAGTCAAACCAATTACAATTTAGACATAGGTGAACCGTATACAACATAAAAAAAATTGTATGTTAGGAAATTCAATTTTTTTATGTTGGATCAAGGACTTCAATATCTAGTGCACTGATATTTTTCCACATGTGTAGAATAGAGAGCTTGATTTTCAGTGAAAAACCTATGTTTAATCAAACTAAAAAAACAAATACATAATAAAACCAAAATATATTAAAATTATATTCATTGGATAGCTCATTCTAATGACTACCATCATCTAGTTGGGTCTATGAAGTCTCCTCCATTTTCATCCTCAACTCGAGCTTCGAAGGGGAAAATTTTGGAGATTTTTGGTGCTAGAGGGGGAGAAGGGGGCAAAAGGGGGGTTCGCTTGAACCCCCTAGTTCTAGCAAACCCTTTAGGGGGTTCTAGTGAACCCTCCTAGTTTTAGCAAACCCCCTAAAGTGTTTTCCATCCAAAAATGCATTTTTCCTTCCTTAATGGAATTGTAAACTAGTTTTGTGGGTTTACCCATCACTATTATTAAATCATGTTGCATCATTCATCATGAAAGATGGTCAAATGATTATATCATTCCATTTTTCATTATGTTGGCACGATCTCTAAGATCGATTAACTGTATGCCATTTGAACACACATTTAATCGTTCATCAAAATTATCATCATTATCATTGCTTTCATGCGATGCTCACAATGTTTGTATTCATCAGTCATTATTGCATGCACATTATCATTTTTTATTAATAATAAATAGGTTTTGAAGGGTGCTTGAAACCCTGAACAAAAAGAGATAGTGGCAGTAAAGATGAAACAATAGATTGCCCACCCAAACCCAACAAAAAACAAGCTGATTAACAGACCATCAATAGACAAAAAAACCAACACAAAAAACAAAGAGACACACCAAACGACCATTAGAGAAGTTCTTTAAGCATCTTTACCACATCCAGATCCTTAGATGCCAGCCTGTCATGTATCTCCATGATTTCCTCAACATTACATGTAGGGACCATTTTAACTTTCTTGGTTTTACTTCGAGTATGCACACTTGGTCTAGCATCCAAGTCTGTGGTATGCATGTCCATCACAACACTCTCCCCATGTTCCTTAATCGCATGCTCTTCAAACAGTCCTCTCCCAGTCAATTCCTTCGCCTTCTAATCGAGGAAGATCATACCTTCAGTTGAGGCCTCCAACTTGTCTCTACTAATGTTTATAGTCGTGTCCAAATATTTTTGAAGATACCTATTCTTTGTTTCTAGCAGAGCCAACCTCAGACCATAATCACTCTTCAAATTAGCAAGCTCATCCACAACACAACCAACACTAGAATTTAAAGACCTGGTAAGCCCAAAGATAGATTCATTTTCCTTGAGACTGCCAAGTATGGAAATGTTGCAATGGGTGATGGTATCATGCTTGTTGTGGAGGTCTTGCACCTCTTGCATGAGCCACATAAGTAGATTAAATGAGATATCAACCCCTTCTTTTACCAAACCAAAAGCCTGGGAGAAATCCATAGCCCCCCAAAACACACCCCTACCCTGATGTGAACCAGTTGGAGGATCCTCCTCTTGCAAAGCCTTAGGGAAAAGCTTGGCCTTACCCCTATCCTTGGATGTCGACACCTGCATAGAGTTGTCCAGATTGAGCACCGAATTCTTCTTACCAAGCACATGGGACCCACCATCACCAGAATCATCATCCTGAATATTCTCCACCACCTCCTAAAATTTCTCACCTACATCCTTTGCACGGCCTTTGGCCTTCTTACCACCAGAAAGTCCCTCCTCAGTACCATCCACAAATGCCTCCTTCAGTTTACGTTTGTCATGCGAGAGGAGATATTTAGCCTTGGAAGTTGAGGGCTTCACTCCACCAGTAGGAATGTAATCCAAGTCAGTATCATAGCCATTCGACCAACCCTCAGACTTCTCATCCATATCCATACCCTCAATCTCCATTTTTTCTTCAATCCGACATTTCCCACTCCCCTTCCCCTTCTTCTTAGAAACAGGGGATCGAGGAGCTCTAACAATACAATTTAATTTGATAAACTCAACAATGAGCAACATCAAACCTTCATGCAAAAAGGGATTTCTAGGGTTCTTCCTAAAATTCAAAATTCCTTCTTCCAAAGAAATCAATAGGTAAAACGGGAAGGACACAAGCTTACCATGTCGAAAGTGATTCAACAACATGAAATGGTGACCATACAGTGTCATATATCTTCCATCAAGAGTGAAGTATCACACCAATGCCACCGCAACCTCCCACTAGATGGGTTTTATCTTAGTTCTATCATAGCCCCCGCAGTCCAATCTAACCATTTTATCCCTTTCTCTATCGTGGAGAAATTTTTGTCTATCCGATTGCGAAATGTTCTTATCCCTATAAAATTTTCTGCCTTCCATCAACATACCCATGAATTCAACAATAAAATCTTCATTAATGGTAGTATCCATACCAAACATACTCAGCACATGGCCATGCCATGCATCAAAAAAGTCCTTAGACACACTGGCATTAAATCCATTTAGCCTCTCCATGAAGGGAGTGACACCACCTCTCTATATAATCATCCATATGTTGGCATTGGCTCTAATATCCTCACAAGACAAAGGTTCCATTCGGCACCTATCCCCACCCATCATTGAATCACTTGTAGAAAGAAACCATAGACGAAGCAAGCTAGGAGAAAGAGCAAGAAAAACACCCAAAAAGCGTGTGATGCTAACCAGGACAGTACCAATAGAAATAATGAGGAGGATGCTTAAACAACTCAGTTGAGGAATGCCACAAATTCCAATGAGTGTTAGCTATGTGAGAAGTCTAATAAAACAAAAAACTTCATGATACCCATGCATTCCAAAAGCCAAGGAGGTGGGAAAAACCAACAAACTAACGTAGATCATTATGAATAAGAGTCTTTAAATCAATAGGAAGGATGTCATCCACATCCCATGACCTTGTCGATGTCACTCCATAATTAGCCAACTAATCAACGATAACATTCACCTCTCTATAGGCATGAGATATATAAATATCATCAAAATCAACACTTAAGGAAATGTCATCTGATATAAGATTATTAATAGACCAAGATGGGGGATATCCTTTCTTAAGGAAATTAACAATGTTTAAAGAATCCCCTTCAATCCATAGTTTAGAGATCCCCAAGTCTCTAGCCAACTTGATGCTATGATAGCATGCACATTATCATTCCTAAGGAACGATACTCAGATTTTTTCATTGCATGAATGCCATGGAGGCCGATGATCAACATGAATGGGTTTCAACCTTAGATGATATTAATAATAAAACCAAACAGTCATTCAACTATTAGTCATTCTTTAGAATGACAGTGGCTAGAATATGTATCTTATAAAAGTCACCAATAGAAGCATAGTTTCTCCATAACTTGAACATTAATAAAATTGTTCCAGATTCATATGTATATTTTGGTTTTGAAACAACAAGCATGTCATTTGATTCTTTTATTTGCACAAAAAGATACTAGTATTGTTTAATATTTTTTATTCTAGAATGATAGAAACGTTGATCGTTTACATGTTATACTTGTTAACTTGAAACTGTTAATGATACCCATAGGCACAATAACATGTAAAATTATGCAAACAATGTTATTATGATACAAACAATGTATCAGTATGTAGTAACTATTTCAAAACAAAACTATTCTTCCTTCTTTGAAAAAGGAAATTTTCATCTTGTATATCTATTAGATGATAGAAAAAACTGTAGTACTATTTTGAATGAAAGCAATCTATTATAATGGTACTTATTTCAAAATGTATGCACAAATATATTAACTTAAGTTGGCACATATATGTATATGCACATAGACCTTCATCTACGTACATACACATACTTGTGACATACCTTCTTTTGTTACTTATTTTTACTCATTTTCTCCTATAATCTATATTGATTTATGTTAATATGAAAGGGTAGAGGACTGTGAATGTAATCATGTGATAAGTTAGTGTGTGATCTGAATGACAAATGTAAAGAACAGATCCACTTGATTTCCTTTCTGAATTTTATTAAGTTGAGGATTTAAGTAGACCGAATTTCTTTTTTTGTTGTTATGTGTTTAAAGAATATTCTCTTGTTTAATAGAATAGTAACACCTAAGTAGACTAGAGAACCTTAGGGTAGATGTTGTTAGAGGGTAGATAGTTGCTAAGGAATATACTTGCATTGTTTGGAAGTTACCTTTCAGGACAGGTGCTGAAATGGAGTACAAAGGGTATAGGTTTTGCTTTATCCAAAACCTATCTTTTGTTGTTGCAACTTAATTTTAATGCTTGGACTGTAAGAAATTAGCCCATTATGTATGTATGGACTTATATATGTGGTGACACTCTCTTCCATTCCTAGCATAGATCTTGCTTTTTTCTAATCGTAGATAGAGATGCATGTTGATGTTTGGACACACACTAGATTCCACCTTGCAGATTGTTCTCTTGCTAAACTTTACATGCAAGGTTGGGTATTCTTTAAGTAGGAAGAATTTTGGGCAAGCGTAAGTTTCATGGTTGGGCAGTAAAGCATTTGAGCCATGATCTCATCCACCAGAGGAGGCGAGCATCAAAACGAAACATTGGTTGTTTTCAAGTTTACAAAGGATTATGATGTAACCTTGATGTAAATTGTATATTGTATTGACTTTGTGGCCCAATGAGCCAAGTCAACTTGGATATTGTAATTGACATTTGGAAATGAATATATATTATGACTCATATTTTAATTAGAAATTTGTTGCTATGATTGAAAATAGTTGCTTAAGTATTTTTAAAATTTAATATGAACATAATGTCATTTGCAATTAATATTTAAGTAATAATTAGAATGGGTTATTACACTAGTAAAAGATAGCCACTTTACCTTTAACAACAACCTTATCTAATGACACTCCTCCAACAAGTAATACCAACATCTTGCAAGGAATGATAAAGGGACACCACAACCAAGCAAATCACCATGAGAAGGGTAGTTATAGAGTTTCAAAATAGAATAGTGCTCATAAAAGTGACAACCATGCCATACAAAATAGAGTTTAATGCAATAGCAAATGTGATCATATGAATGGGGTTTCCACTGTTGGGTTTCCTCTTTATGCAAACCAATACACAAACTGTAAGCTATATCATATGGAATGAATATATCTTTGAGGGTGGAACATAGAGGAATTAATGGATCATTAGTCAAGTGACATGAGAATTTCTTCAAGGGCAAGAAGGAATGAGGTTGTTAAGACTCAGAGTACTCATTGATGAGATTTTTGGAAAATCTTAAATCACATAGGATACTTAGCTAAGGAATATATATAAGGAATAAAATGAGTTATTGAAGGGTTGGAAGGACCGTGGAGGGGAAGATCCTCTTCCCAAGGAACTATTTTGTTAATCAAATACAAAAAGAAAAGGATAATGATACTAAGGAGAACCCTCTTATATTACATCAGGGTTTTCTAATCTACACACTCATTTTCAATCTCCAAGCACCTTTCATTGCAATCTAATACATGGGTGTTATAGTTTCATGACTGGGTGCTTCATTAGTGAGTAAAGGGTAAAGAATTCAACAAAATATTGAAGGTACAAATAGATAAAGAGCAACATCAAATGGATAAGTGCAATGGACTTAAAGATACTATGCCATAGTTTTGAACTTTCAATATATGGTGACAAAGGTTGCAAGGAGACTGTCACATTCAAAACCCAAGAAAAGGAGGTTGTCTTAAGGAATCAACCATTAAAAAAAAAAAATTCAATAAAAGATAGTCGAAGCATTATAAAAGGACAATCACACCATGAAATAAGGGAAAAGAGGTCAATGAAGTCTTCATAAACACTGCTCATTAAATGATAATTGAAAAACAAACATAAGGGCAACAAGATGACAATCTCAAAGGCATAGAAATGAAAGAACAAATAAGTATAGAAAAAATGGATAGTAGGCCAACTATGAAATGACAACCCTGAAGGTATAATTATTAATGTGATCAATAAAGGTATAGTTATGACTATGATCATGGAAGGTGCTATCACTCCATGACAATACCTTCATACAAGTTTAAAGAACACAGTCCTATGAATAGTATGACAGTGATTGGCAAATAAAGGGGACTGTGTAGTCATAAGGGACAATCCTTAAGACACAGAGGGAAGCTTTTGGGGGACCTTAAAGCCTTATAAAGGGTTTATGATAGAGTTTTGGCAGTCTTCACTCCAGTAGGACAGTCAGGTACAAAGATTCATCAAGGGTTCCATGAGGAAGATATCTATAAACCTCACCAATGAGAAAACAGTCCTAGTAGGTATACGACAGTAGATAGTCAAGAAATCAAAGCACATACCTATAAACTCTCTTTTAATGCAAAGACACAAATGATTGACACCGATGTTACAAAATGAATCATAGGTTGCATAAACACATACACGTCATAAATAAGTCAGTCGATAAGAATCATGGAATAAGGTAAATGATGATATTATAAGTTTGATAAGTCTTAAGAGTCTTGTTAACTAGTTAGATACTCCACAAGATTCATGAAGGACAATGAGGTTTTAGCAAGACAACATGAAAAGGCAATGAAAGACTTGTTGACAATACAATCACTAAAAGCAAGTGACAATCTATATTACAAGAATGTTTGAAAATCAACTCAGTACCAAGGTAGTCTCAGACTTCATTTAGTAACTAGTTATCTACTCACATACTTGTCATCGTGCCTACTATCATCCATGAGTTTGCACAAGTTAAGCTGTCTAAAACACTTATTTTTCAAGCACTTATATGTAGTTTAGGACTACTTAAGAAGCTCATATGGTTACGTAGTTGGATTTAAGTGAGATTTGAGCCTAAAATTATGCATTTTGGTGAAGTTTAGGTCCTTAAAATATAAGTTTTTTTCCTTATACGCCCAACAGCCTGTAGACCTCATGCAAGGGGTTTAAACTCAACTTTTTCAGACATCTTCATGCTTTTATTGGATGTTCAGTTCCATTTCAGTTGAAGCACACTTCGAGGAGCATGCATAAGTCAAAGAGTTTGATTCAACTCTCAACTCGAGAGTTCACATCTAGTTCAACTCTCCTTGCATGTTCAATGTCTTCCATGAGGTACAATCTCTTTTGAAAAGAGTTTTTTTATAAAACAAAATCTTTTAAATATTTTGGATTTAGTTCTTTCATTCCTCTTTCCTCCTTATACAAAAGAGATGCATTGCTTACAACTTATTTTTGAGAAGTATAGAGCAACAACTTAGTTTGTTTTTAGTATTTTCAATATTGTACAAGTAAGAAACTCCTTTTATCAATAAAAATCAGCGAGTTTTCCTTCTCAAAATTTTGTGTATGGATGATATTGTGAACGATTTGAGTTAATTTTTGTGATTTAAACATTAAATCCTTAAGTTAGGTCTTGTTTGCAATCTTTTTTTATGCAAGAATATGAACAATTTATGCAAGTCATAGGCTATGTTAGTTTTTTTTAGAGTTTGTAGTTATGAAAACACACTATTTTCCTACAAAAAAACTTGAAACATAACCTACCCTTGAAACAATTTTGTATAAGTTGGTCAAAATTGAGTTGTGCATAGGATTAGCCTAAGTTTTGAGAAAAATTGTGAGTTAGAACAAGTACAAGTCTTTTCATCATTGGTGCATCACCTCCTAAGTCAAGTTTACAATAAAATTCAATTTTCTATCCCTTTTCCAATCAAACCAACAAGCTTTAGGAGGTACATTAGGGGAACCAACCTACCCTAAAGGTCCATCTTCACCATAGAAAACCCATAATTTGAAGATGATCCAATGTTTCATAGGATAACTGAGTTTGATTCTTAGCTTAAGGGTGCTATCGTTGTGACAACAATTTTTGGCACGCCTAGTGGGACACTGAAACTTGTTTCATTCAAGAACTACAAAGTTTTCATTATTGTCCTGGTATATGCAGCAATGTGTTTGACCTTTTTTGAGGTTATAAAAATATATCTACCGACTCTAATCTCTCATTTTGAAGTAGATCTAGTGCAATCAACAAATGAGAAGAGTGCAAACAAGAGGAAGTTCTACTCCCTTTGAGTATTTGCAGATGTCACTACTAAGAAGGAAAGGGATGACAACGAGAAAGAGTCTTATCCCACCAGCTAGATCACATTATACACCTCTAAATCATAGGCCTACAAGTCCTATTTGATAGTTCTAGTACCAAATACATGAGTGCTAGCAAATCCAATGGTAAGGTAGTTTTCTTTTGCATCGTTTAATGGGGGCAACCCATTGAACCTTGCTCAACACAATGATATTCCTATGGAAGCCCTTAGAAGCTTACCTTCTTTCATAGGAGAAGATCAAACTATGCCTATTGAGCATATTAGACATGTGTCTACGTTGTGCTCGGTGCATAACATCACAATTGAGAATGTAGCAATTAGACTCTTGGTTGCAACAATGAAAAGAAAAGCTTTGCAATGGTTCAGGATTTTGGTTGTCAATTTAATCACAACATGGGATGAATTGGGAGATGGTTTGAACAAGCAATTTGAAGACAAGTCAAATCATTTATCTTTGGTGGAGAAACTAACTACAATCAAGAGAGCTCCACATGAGCATATGTCTTATTTTAACTATTGTTACGAGAAGATGTGGGATAGAATCCCAACAACGGTAATACCTTCAACTCAACATGTATTTTTCTATTTCCTTAAATCCCTTAATAGTGATATATCTAGATTATGATTCATGACCATCCTCAATAGAAAGGTAGGGAGCTAATGGAAGAAGGGGAACTAACAAAGGAAGAGAAATAGGGACAAGGGTTTCTTTTTTATTTCATTGAGTCCTATACATATAAGCTACCTCATGATAATGTTTAGGTATAGGTTGAGCTTGCATAAGTATTGCAACATAAGTGAGATAGTTAGGAGGTTGATGGTTGATTTTAGAGACTAAACCACAATGCTAGGAAAACAAGGTTGGAGAATTTTGGAGGGCCCATGCATTATGATAGTGTTTTTTCAAGTTTGTATTTGATGTTAATTAATAATATCACATTAATATCATTTAAATTGATGATGAAGGATTTTAATTTTTAATTTTTAATGCTACAAGGGCTTTGGATAAAATAATCTAGTGCCTTATCCAACAATTCAAAATCATCTTTAGAGAACACACAATTGAGGGAAATAAAACATTGAAGGAAAAAAAAAATAAATTAAAATCAAATGAAATATAATTTAATAAGTTTAGAAGTGGTGTTAGGTTAACCAAAATGTAATATACAAAATCTGATTTTTCTCTAAAATCTTATATGATTCTAAATTAAACCATTTTATCTATTTTACAAAAGGAAAATTATGTTGTTTACAAAATGAAATGTTTGCTACTATTTTATTTTAGAAAAGAGAAATGTAATGATTTTTCTTAGAATGTTCAAATTTTAAAATAAATGCTTTCTATGAACTAAAATAATGTGAGAAATGAGAATGTACAAAAATACTCAAACTATAAAGTATTTTTAGAAAACTAGTCCTAGAATAGTAAATATGATGAAAAAATAGAATTTGGAGGTCATTGGCTAGAACACTTGCACAACATGTAGATGTTTATGCAAGGTGCTATTGTCCAAACAAAATGCATTAGTCTAGAGGTTTTGTAGCTCATGATTTTTTCTAATTTACTTTCATACAACTAGATAGTAAAAAATACAAACACAACAAGAGAAATATAGGTAATGAAATATATGTTTAAAATATAAAATATAGAGGAATATTTAGATTTAATAGAGAAAATTGTAATGAAAAAGAATAGGAAAGTGAAACAAAAATCAATGTGGTTGATCTCTTTCAAAAACCTATTAGTTAGATAAAGAGAATAATTGTATCCAGGCTACATAGGATCTTTACAAGAGTTCCCAAGACTCTACTTTGGTCTTTTGACCTCCATAAGTAGTTAATTATGTATATTTTAATAACAATTATGTGTTCATACCCTAAGTATGTCTAGGAATCAATAGAGGAGTACATAATTAAATCTATAAGTATTTATCATTGGTCTATTAGGATAGATACCATAGAATGTATAAACTTGTGTAAATAAAATAAGGTGAGAAATTACCAATGTACATTTCCAAAAGAGATGGAAAATAGTATATAAATAACCAAATAATAATATTAAATAAAAAGAGAGAAATCTTGAATGATATGACTAGCCTTTATTGTAAAATATGAAGAGGAAGACTATAAAAGATTCCCCTAAATATTTGAAAACTTCAACACTTCCAAGAGTACAAGATGTTAAGATTTTGGAGTTGTAGTCATAGAAGATAATAACTGACAAAAAGAGATAGATAAGTTTGTGTTTCTAGAGATTTTAAAGATTATTTTTAAAATTTAGAGTGTACTAGAAAACAAGTGGGAATTCCAACCATCACATTCAAATGTTGCAAGATTTTTTTGGATTGGTGGGTGTTTCTATTGGCAAGAGCAAGTTGTTGGGCGACAACAATGTTTACTTTTCTATATTTCATGGAAGGATAACACATCATGTGAACATTTGTGTGTCAAACTATAATCTTTGAAAATAATCCAAATTCAAGTGTTTTATCCTAGGTTAGCAAGTGGAATATGATTGTGATATAGAAATCTAGTAATTTGGTGAGGGAAAATCAGCTAAAGCATGATACAAGTGATCCTTGAAACATGTTAGGGGAGCAAAAACAAATAATTTTCAAAACATAGCATGAAATTAAGAGGGTACAAAATTTTCTACATTACATTATTTAATAGCATGCTCACAATCAAGACAAAAAGTATGTTACAAACATGAGTAAAAGAAATATACAATACACACCCTTAAACGTTCTTAAAATACATAATAGAGGTATCATTTGAATATATTCATTGAACCTCAAGTATAATTATATTAGGATTTAAAAATTATGATCCTAACACAAGAAACATACCTTCACATTTCTTAGTGGTGATAAAACAACTGGCCTCTACATTCAAACACTCACAAAAAGGCCATAATACTAATAAACCCTACAAAAAGTTTAACACAACACAATGCACACATTTTCAAGAGGATCTTTGTATTTCATAGTTTTTCTAACATTTTTTTGAAGAATTCTATAGTTAAATTTATAATGGTGTGTGAATCCCTATCAAGGAACAACAAAACCCAACCCCCTTCTCAAAAAGCATGGGAGGTCTTCCATAAATAATGATAATAATGCACACATGTGAAGAGAAAAACCTAATACTCATTATATTACAAATACCCCATTTGGGTATACTAGTACTCAAGACATAACTATCTTGGGCTGGTTAAAAATTGTTGTCTAGGTTAATGACCATGAGACATTTTAAACATTTCATATTCATTAGATTACATGTATTTTCAAGTTGATTCCTTGAATATTGTATTGGTATTCCAAGTTGTATAAGAAATATCTGTCACCTTAGTTTGGTCAAATTTAAAATATTGATTTCCATTTTATTAAGTCTCATTCACATTCTAGTGTAGGAAAATGTACTCCTTTACATTTTCACACTATGTTTGGGTCCCCTTAATTAATTGGACTTAATTAAGCATCTAATGACCTAAATTATGCATTCCTAAGCCTTATTATTCCTATTTTCCAAAAGGGAAACCAACATTGAACAAATGCTAACATTATTTTAATCGCCTTGGAAGTTGTGTATCTTGGATTTAGGTCCCAGGACCCATTTTCCTAAGGGTGAATGTGTCCTCCTTAAGTCCTAGATCCCAATTTTTAATATGTTTTTGGTAGCATTTAATGATTCAAATTCAAGTTTCAAATTATAGCTTATGGAATCTAATTTTCAAGAAATTAGATAAAAACCTATAAATACATAGTTATTTAATCAATTCAACATTAACACACTTTATGCAAGCATTCCTATAGCAAAAATTATCGTCAAGAGCATTGTAGAGCAGATTTATCAAGAATCTACAACAACAAATCAAGATCATATCATCATGCCAAAGTTATGTGTGTTCATATTATGTTTTGGAGCTAATATTGTGATGTAGGTTTCAAGCATTGAAGAAAGCATTCAAGTGTCAAATCAAGGTATCATTGAAGCCAATTCAAGAAATATCCAATCCTTAGAGAGATGTGTTGGACTTCAGTCCTCTAAGGGCATTCATTAAGGGTTTGGTGAGTTGTGGCATAGACTTGTTCATTCATCAATCCTTATTATTTGTCATTATCTTTCATTATCAAGGTTTAATTACCAAACCAGGGTTTGACCAAGGCAAATCCCTATTCACCAGAATTTTTTTTTTCCCTCTCTTTGTGTTTGCAGATTTGCAAGTGAAGAAGGATTGAAGGTTGATCTAAAGTGCAATTTTGCAAAGGTGTGAAAGTTGTCAAGCCATGAAAACTCATTTGTAGAATTTATTTCTAACTTTCTAACAATGGAATTTGGAGGAATCAAGAGTACAAATTTGGGATAAGAGGACTATGAAATCAGATTTTGAATCCCTTCTTAGAGACCCATTCGCCCTAGGGCGAATTCGTCTCAGCAAGACACTCAACAACCACTTTTGGAGGCCGGTACATGTCAGTTTCCCCTTCTTAGATCTTCCTATAGCTTGCTATTTCTATCTGCGCTATCCTTTATTTTGGCATTTCAAGTTTTACATTGCATAATTAAGTTCATTTAGTATTTTATTTTCATCTCCCAATAGTGCATTTTAGTCATATTTTTCATTTTCTGTCATAAGGGAAATAGTAGATCCCCTAATAGGGTTGACTCACCTTTTCATTGAAAGTCAATCCTACCTTTGGGGGATCTCTTTTCCTAATGAAATTAGAAGAAAGATAGGTACATCATTCTTATTCATCCCATTAAAGTACCTATTTTTCTTCATTTCACACATATGTTATTAATCATTTAGTAGTGTTGACTTGCTTATCAAGTAAAATTCATTAATTGTAGTCATAATTGCAAGTGGTTTGTGGTCAAGTTCAATCCCCTCAAGTGTCACAAGTCCATCTAAGTCAAGTCAATGATCTTATCAACATGATAATATGTGGAAAATGATTAAAGGATCTTAAAGGTAGAAATAATTCCTTCTAATACAATTTATAGGTGCATAGTTTTGTAGTACATTTTGACATCTTTGGTTCTTTTGTCTCTTGCCATTTTAGCAAGTCACAAGTTGATTTCCAATTGCACTTTTATTAAATTTACCAAATTTTCAAGCTAGGAGAAATAGTGGGGGTTTATCTAATGCTCTTAATCTAGATCCCAATGTGCAATGAGAGAAACATTTATTAATAAAATTTTATTACAATATGCAATCTATACTAGCCAAATGATAGAATGGTTGTGCAAGTTCTTGATGATTCAAATGATGTAGACATTCAACCTAATCTAGACCTCTTGAATATAATAGTTGTTTAGTTTAAATGTAATCATGAGCTAAAATAGATACACATCTTTTTTGGACTTATGCTTTCTATTGTAAGTGACCAATGCTACAAAGTCATAGCAAAAGCATCAAGAGCCTTCAAAGAATTGGTTGAAATTAAGATCAAGATGTCAAGGAACATACAATTCCTTGTATGGATTTCATTACTTCAAAATTCAATAATAACATTCAAGTGGAATTACATATATGTTTGCCTCTTCTTATTGATTGCATAACAAATAAGATAACAAGGTATATGTTTGTTAAGGTTTTTTCTGTTAGTCTTGGATCCTCATTTTGGATTGGTTTGTCATAACTACATCTTTATGAAAGGCCAATTGAGTACTAAGGAGGTGTGGAGGAGTCTCAATAGAGGGGAATTAGCCTTGAGTACCAAGAAAACTATTGTGGTTGTGTGCATACCAAATACATACTAAATGATTAAGGGAATAGTTATTCAAATTTAGAAAGGAGTCAATCGATGTTAATGATTAGGAAAAGAATGTGACTTATCTAATTGTAAGTGGTTCCAATCAAGAATTTGATTTTGTAATTGTTGATTTATGCCATTGCTGATCTAAATAAAAGATTATGTAACATTTAATTTTACATGAAAAGAATCATGATAAATATATAATAATTTGTAGATTAACAAAAAAAAACTAATATTTTTTTTTTTAATAACAGATACATCTATTTAATGCCACAGGACCATAAATCAATTTTCTATACAGAAGATATTGATATTTAAGATGTCTTTCAACACATAGAACCTTCCTAGTATGTGATTTAAACCAACTTTGCCACCTAAATGCTTTATATATATATATATTTAGTTTCATGTTATAAGATGTGGTGCTAATATGTATAAGGGCATCAAATTAATCAACGAAAACAGGATTAAGATCTTCTTTGTAAATTGATTGAGCTGTTCGGGTTTTGTTTCAGCTGAGTTTGGTTTTGTTATCTCTGCTGCAATATTTATGTGATTGTAACTCTTCTGATCCATTTTGTTCAAGTACTTCTTGCATATTTATAACTTCAATAAACGGAAACGTGGTACAAAGCATTTAAAACAGTAAAAATCGTTTTAGCCTATTGACTTCAATAAAAGCACAAAGGTTCGAGACATTTGGTATTGGCCAATTACATTTTTCTAAGAACCTAATCATCGACCGATTGAGTATTTCTTAGCACCTAATTGGGTGTTGAAGCTGTTACCAGTACCTTCACATGAACTGAAGAAGAACTCATGTTTCACGCACCCCTTCGACTGCCATGTCAGTTCCTGAAAGTGATTGATCAACCGATAAAAACGCTGAGACAATCTGAGCCACCCATTAGTGCCCAACAATGATAGTACATCTCCATGGCCCACGACATAAATTAGATCTTTTGCGTATGGATATGGAAACAAGATTGGCCGCGGCTACACTGGTAGAAATGGGCATTAAACATAGAAAAGCACATGAACTACTCGACAGAATGCCTCAAAGTATTGTCAAATCTCATGGAATACAATGCACACAATACAGTCAAAGGAATTGGTTGATAAAAGACTTCTAGAAACTTTCTTGTAAATGCACATAGTAGGTACAAATTCCATTTCCAACACCCTCCATGACAAAATTGGAACTTTAGAGTGCAACACTCCAATCGAAAGTGTGGCAGAGATCTTTAAGAGAGGACAAATTGGGTATTGACTCTAGCAGGAGGTAGTACAATGGTTAATGCTAAAACTACAACAATAGAAAAGCCAAATGGTTGTACTAGGCCTGTTGCTGTCTAAATGCCAGACTTAAATAGACACTGGTGAAATGGGCCTGCTTACGACTGAAGATATTGGGTGATAGTACTCAATTTGTTACAGAGGAAACAAACATTATATGTAAAGGAGAGGACCTTTTTGTTGGCTTGTCTATTCACACTAATATAACTGCAGGTAATAACTCTACCAGTGATCTTCTTTTTGTTCTATTTTGGTCACTGGTATTGATAGTATAGTAGAAAATGAAGTGAGTAGAAGTCTTGTTCAAGGTTGCAATGAACAAGCAGAAGACCAAAGAGGAAGTCAACAGGTTGAATAGTATCATGGCAGTGACGAGGAAAATACTGCTGGTGAAAACCTGAGGATTGATATAGATCAAGGAGATAATGTTGATATGGTATGTAGTTCAATAAAAATGTTGGATGTAGAGAGTCTTGTGAGAAATGATGAAGTCATTGGAACTAAGTTGATGTCTGATGTGCACCTAGATGATAAAGATAATATTGATATTGATAGACAAGTTGATAGCAAAGATCTTGGTTCTAAGAAAATTCACCATCAGCAATTTATTGATGGAAAATTCACTGTGGGAAAATTCACCGCCATCAGTAATTCACCGCCAAAAATTCATGCAATTAATTTTTCACGCGGTGAATTGTCATGACAGTATATTTTCCAGCAGTGAATTGTTGGCAGTGAATTTTCCATCAATAAATTACTGGCGGTGAATTTGCCGTATGCCAAAGATCTTATATTAGATTTACATGTGTTATGTTCTATCTCATATTTTGCAAAACATTTGATAATATGTTGATTAGGTAGCTAGCAGGAGAACACCATTTTCCAGTTATAGTGGAAGAGGGATCTGTTGGAAGGTTTGGATCATATGTTGTTCAATTTATGGCATTTTATGGTCTTCTTATAGAAAATTGAAGTGGAAATCGATTGTCTTGCCGAACCATTATATTGAATATGAGTCTCCAAGGGAACAATTATCATGGACTGGTTTAGTAGGGACACTTGACTGCAATGACATCCAATAGCAGCAGCAAAGTACCATAATTACGGAGGAGACAAACCTTCTTTTGCCCCTCTACAAATTCAATGCAGTTAAATTTTAATTTATGTTTTTTTATCCATGTCACTTTTTAACTTAACTTTTATGACTTAAAAAGAGAACTTAAAATTATAGAGAGATTACAAATTATTTATAAGATAGTTAGGAGAGGGAAGAGGCTATATATATATAAATTGTTTTCAAAAATAAAGTTATTTTTTTAAGGGGGTTCTTCTTTGATAACAATTTTTGTCTCTCATATATATAAAGATATGGGTGTGTGCAAGAAGTTGAGTCCACTTTTTGGCCAAAAAGTGGAAGTGTTTTCCCTGATTTTCAGTATTTGACACATTTGACCTTAAAATTTGAAGCACTTAGAGATGAAATCTTTAAAAAAGTCACTAATCATAAAATGTAGTGCTCGGAGTCTAGTTTCCAAATATGTAATTTATTTCAATACCTAGATTGTACAAATTGATTTTTAATAGGCATTTCAAAAAACCATTGTTTAAAAGTCATTTTTTTTACCATACTATGCACGTGTACGACATCCATATTTTGACTTAAATTATATTTTTCTAAATCCTTTTGGGAAAAGTTTTATGACTCAATGAACCTTGCTCTTGATATTTTTGTAATTTTTTATTGAATTTTTTTTTTGTTAATTTTTTATTAGGCAGATTTGTCGTTTTGAAAAATCGTCATGTATTACGCATAAGATGACCTAAACTTATCATTTTTGATTATTTTTTTCAAATTGAAAAGAATTGTCTGAAGTTTGCTCTCATGCAATCTGTTTGTCAAAATGTTATGTTGATCAAAAGTTATTCAAATAGTAAAAAACCTGATATTTAAAGTTTATGGACCAATTTTATTAGAAATTAATTGAAAAATAGAAAAATAATTCAATTGCAAAACAAATTACATATTTAGAATCTGCATTGTTTGATTTAAAATGGGTTTTAATTTCTTTAGAAATTTTTTGAAAAAAGGTCGTCAGCCATATGTCCAAAGTCGATATTTTTCTTTGACATTGTTAGGGCCTTCAATTTGCAGGTCAAACCAGGTTGAAGGCTTAGGTTCGGACTTCCAAAGCTTTTCTCGAACCGAAAACCTTGGCAAAAACCAGCCCATGATGCAAAACAAAATTCAAATTTAAAAAATGATCCTCAATATAAAACGATCCTGCTTACTAATAAATCTGGATCCTGCTATAATTCCGGATCCTGCTTTCTATTTCGATCATAGAAGTAACGATCCTGCTGTTTTGCTAATGGCTCCACATTTTAGTGAACGAGATCCCGATTATAGAGCGGGATCCTCTTTATTAGTAAACAGGATCCCGTTTAATTATAAGCGGGATCCCGTTTTATAGACGGGATCCCGTTTATATTATTTAAAAACACTGTGCACAATTACTGTCAAGTATGCAACTTTGCAACTTCACATGTACGGCCGAGAGCACTAAAAATCAATTTATTTTTCATAAGTTATTGTATTTATAGGTGGTCAATTTGATTTTTTGTTGATTTTATCAAAGGGAACATCATCTACACCATTTTTGAAGTGAAATTTGCAATATGGATTGAATTTTTCAAAGGAAGCATAAAGAAAACAATTTTTAAAGTGGAATTGTGGTAGTTTTCTATTTGTTTTGAGGAACACAAGAGGAAGAATTTTGGCGTAATAGGTATTCAACTTCCAATTTGGATTCAATATTTTGAAGTATTTCACTATTAACATTCATCTGTCCTTGAGAATTTTATAATTATGGAGATAAATTTCGTAATAAGAGAAAAAAAACATTGACTCCTCAAGAAGTTGAAGCAAATAAAGAAAAAGAGAGACAAAGACAAAGAGAAAGAAGAATGAGAATAAAATCAATGAACGATGGTGGAGCAGAACCAATTCGTATCACTATTGAAATAGAAAATATTGAAGATACCGATAGTTGTAGATGAAGCTAAATTGGTAAGGGAGTCAACTGGAGAAGAATATGATTATACAAACAAGTCCTACTATGTCTTCAAACCCCTCTTTGAATGCTATGGAGAATGTTTCAATATACACAAATCCAGGTACGTCTTCAAATCCACATGTTAGTGACATGGTAAATTTGTTTGTAGAAGATTTACAAGATGTTGGATATAATGATGTTGACATTGACTATATTCAAAGAAATGAAATTTTTATAGAATTCCTGTTAAAAACAAAAGAAAATTCGTTAAAATCAAAATGATCATTTTTGAAAATGAAAACAAACCATATTTTTGATGAAATGAAAAGGAAAATGAAAACCATTTTGTTGATGAAATGAAAATGAGAACTGTTAATGAAAATGAAGATGAAAATGAAAACCGCTTTGTTAATGAAAATGAAAAATGAAAACTGTTTGTTGATGAAAAATGAAGATGCAAAATCTAGAATGTGATGTTGAATTTAATGAAAATATTTCTTTTAAATTAAAGTGGTATGTTTTCGATAATCTTCCATCAAATTCTTGGAGGCAAATAAGACTACCGAATAGAATATACACCCTAATCTTTTATCGTGAAAAAATTGTACTAATGTCAACCACGATGCAATTGATGAGAATGCAAAAAATGAGGAAATTAATGAAAAGGTTAGGCCTTTATGTTAAACCAAAAAGAAAAGATCAATCATTAAAACATGTCATGTCTATTGTTGCTAGTGCCATTCAATTTGTTGGGAAAAATAGTCGATCTAAAGATAAAAATGCAGCAAGAAGAGCTATAACAACTGCTATTGTTAATAAAGCAACTTTGAATAAAGAATGGTAAGCAATATTAGTGAAGTTTTAAAAATGCATCCTAAAAACATTATTATATACAAAAAGAAAGGAGAAATGATCCGTCAATCAATGTTGAGTTTCAAATGACGATCATCAGTCCAGTTTATAAAATTTGAAAAGGAAATTAAATCTTTGATCGAAAATATTAGCATGATAATACTAGGGTTTCATTCAATGCTAGAGATGTTTTAAAATTAAGGGTGGGGTCCAGTCCGTGATCTCACCCAAAACACCCCATTAGATACACACAAACCGAATTTTATAAAATTAGAAAGCGATTCGAAGAGTACCGTAATATTAAAATGGGTCAAAGTTCTTTGAAAATGTAACCCCGTATGTAAAAATTAATAAGCAACGAATATCTTGTTGTTGTAAAATACATGTTCAATTTCGTTATTTTTATGATGTTTTTCGATATATACGTTGTACCTTGCATTCTAACATGATTATACAAGATTGTGGTATTGATATGCCACCTAAAGCAATAAGAGAGTTTATTTCAGGTTTGTTTTGTGAAAAATCTAATGATAAATTATTTTATTTAAGTTCTTGTATTTCTGGACAATGCATTAACTGCATAAATCTTTCATTTTTAAGAATTTGTTTGCATGAAAGTGTTGATCATGATTTGGACAACAATTAGTAGACGAAAGATTTAGGAATGTCTCACTATTCTTTAAAAGATGAAAAATAGGAAAGCATTGTGATTTAGTTACAGAAAGTTAGTGTGCATGTACTTATGAGTGAATTTATTAATAAAATTAGCCCAAATATGTGTTATGACTTCCTGAACATGCTCGATGGCTTGATGGCCAATTTCGCGCATGTAGAAACACATTTCCAATTAGTACTATACTTTCAGTGGTTGATTTTGCGAAGAATTATACTCTCGCTCTGCAAGAGGAAATTCAATCTCAATATTATAATTATGTGCAAGTAGCTATGTTAGTCCATATTGTTTATAGACATGCATGATAGCACTGAGGATGATAGAAAAGTTTTGAGGGAGTTTCATTTTTATTTGAGTGACAATCGGTTACATTCATCAGAGTTTGTTCAATATTATTTTAGTATATTTTATAGAAATTTAAAAGAAAGAGGAATCCATATGAAAGAACACCTCATATGGTCAGATAATTGTATGGGGCAGTTCAAAAATGTTAGAATGTTCTATTGGTTAAGTAGGGTTCACAAGAAACTTAATGTCCAACATATATGGAGTTTTTTTGAAGCTGGGCATGGTAAAGGAAAACATGATGGAGCTGGTGCGTGTGTCAAAAGAATTCTTGCTAGAGAACAATTAAAATTCGAGGATTCAGTAAAATTTAAAAATGCACATGAAATTGTGGATTGGTGTAATAGAAGATTATCTGCACCTGGTTCGAGTGATTAATCTACAGTTCATCGATTCTTTTGGTTGGTGGAAGAAGAAAACATTGTATCTAGAGTTGATTGTGAGACAATTAGTGGATCTACTAAATGGCATTCATTTAGAAGGCAATGTTGCCACATAGACTATTTCGACAAGGGAGCTTGCATGTTTTTTCCAATTTTGTATCTCAGGAGATTGGGAAGCATGTGAAAATATAGAATGGGTTGAACAGTGGGAGCAAAGATCATTGACACCTACAGAAGCATATAATCAATATGAAAGAACTATGAAAGAAAATGATCAATTGTCATAATCAAGATTATGATCGTGTTTCAGACCTTGTACAAGAAGGTAATTTTAATTTAATTTATTTAATTTTATTTTGTTTTATTAAGTTATTTTTTAATACTAAATTAGTTATATGGATATGCACAAGTTATTAAATCAAATTTTGTTGGCAGGACATGTGTATGCAGTTATTGCACTTGAGGGGAATGAAGAGCAAACAGAATATTGGTTGGCTCGCCAGTGGAAACTAAACATGTTGTTAACAATTTATAAAGATGACGATGGCTTTTATTATCCAACAGGTACGGTGATTCCCTTAAGACACCTCCTTAAGCAAATTTTGATAACAAGTTTTAGATCCCCTTAAGCAATTTTTTAGAACAAGTCTTTGATCCCCTTAAGTAAATTTTGAGAAGTTATTTGATGGTGGTTTTTGAACATGTTTTCCAATAGGATCGATGGTGGTTGTTGGCACTTGGCTATGAAAATACTTGAGAAGAAAGAATGGTCTACCTGCATTCGAAGACTATGAAACACATAAAAGATTATGCATTATTCACATTTGGTGGTGGCAACAAATATAAAACTAGAGTGCTATCGTGGAAGACCTTCAAAAAAATTACTATGGTCAATTTCTATGGAAGAGCATGAGGCAATCATAGATGCATTGCAAAAAAGAGAGGATGCAGATGGTACAATGGACTAAGTAAATATAGGTAAATATAGTTTTGGTTTTATTTTGTCCTTTTAAATACATTAAATACATGTTTCAACATTAGTCAAGTGTGTTATTAGTTGAAATTGATTTAAATTGTTCTTTTATATATCCTTAAGGCATAATCACAAAAAGGATCCAGTCCATGCAAATTCAACCTAGACAACATGGAATACTTGGTAAAAATAGGTAATTATCAGTTAAATTATATTTAAATACATGTTTTGATTACATATTGATATTGCTTGGAAATTAATAGTTAAAATTGATTTATTGTCATTTTATGTATCCCAAAGCCATCATTGCATTGATCTCATACTTTGAAACAAAAAGGAGAGGAAGCCTGGATTCAACCTACAAACATGTGTGGAATACTTTTAAATGTAGGTACTTGAGTTCTGTACATATAGATAGTTTTATATAAATTAAAATATGTATGTTTTGATGATTTCATTGATATTGCTTTAAAATTTTTGATATCAAAGTGGTGTGAAGACCTACTACATTCTAGCCACGAGTTTGAGATGTTCTCTTGAGATGGCATATCCAAATTTTAAACATCATTTTGAGATGACATATATGTACATACATACTTACAAAATTAAACATACTCTATGTACTTCTATGTATCAAATCAATTTATATTTAGGGCGACATGACCCTCAAGACATCCCCTTAAGACGTTCTATTATGACCCTTTTAGACATCCCCTTAATTAACATGTTCTATTATGACCCCTTTAGACATCCCCTTAAGACCCCTTAAGACATCCCCTTAATTAACACATTCTATTATGACCCCTTTAGACATCCCTTTAAGACATATTATAACCCCTTAAGACATCCCCTTAAGATGTTCTATTATGACCCTTTTAGACATCCCCTTAATTAACATGTTCTATTATGAACCCTTTAGACATCCCCTTAAGACCCCTTAAGACATCCCCTTAATTAACATGTTCTATAATCTCTTTAGATATCCTCAATTGCACCTATTATGACCCCTGACATCCCTTAAGACCCCTTTACATCCTCACTAACAATGCCTCATTATGACCCTTTAGACATCCCTCTAAGACATATTATGACCCCTTTAGACATCCCTTTAAATAACATGTTCTATTATGACCCCTTTAGACATCCCCTTAAGACATATTCTAACCCCTTAAGACATCCCCTTAAGACGTTCTATTATGACCCATTTAGACGTCCCCTTAAATAATATGTTCTATTATGACCCCTTTAGACATCCCCTTAAGACCCCTTATGACATCCCCTTAATTAACACGTTCTATTATGACCCCTTTAGACATCCCCTTAAGACCCCTTTAAGACATCCCTTAAGACGTCGACAGACCCTTTAGACATCTCTCTTAATTAACATGTTCTATTATGACCCTTTAGACACCCCCTTAAGACGTCATTATTTGTTTTGACAACTTATAAATTAGTGTTAGATGAACTATTATTTATAGTATTTATTAATACTTTTATTCTCTAATCTTCTATGGTATTGTTAGGGTTAGGATTAGAATTTTAATTAGAGTTAGAATTGAACCCTAATTCTAACTGTAATACTAATTGAACCCTAACCCTAACCATTATTAGAACCCAACCCTTATTGAACCCTTACCCTGTCCTAAAATTAATCCTATCCCTAAGCCTTGTTGTATCTGACCCTAATTGAAACCTAACCCTAACTCTAGTTGTGTCCTAATCCTAACCTTTACCCAAAGTTTGATCCTATAACCCTAACCTTAATTCACAGAGAAAATTTGTGGGTCATATTTCTATTTCTTATGTACATAATTTATGTGATATTCTATTTTTTTTCTTGTTATTGACACATGGAGGCAAGACTTTTATTCATTTATACACTACACACAATCATGATATTCTAAATGGGGGAAACAATGATGAAATTAATTTTCCTTTCGATTGAGCTCCATATTCATCATTTTTAAAATTTATCATGTGTGTGCACTACGATTCATCACCTAATGGTTACAATCATTTTACATATACACATTCTCATGTTATCATAATTTATGTGATATTCTATTTTTTTTCTTGTTATTGACACATGGAGGCAAGAATTTTATTCATTTTTCATACACTACACACAATCATGATATTCTAAATGGGGGAAACAATGATGAAATTAATTTTCCTTTGGATTGAGCTCCATATTCATCATTTTTAAAATTTATCATGTGTGTACACTACGTATCCATCACCTAATGGTTACAATCGTTTACATATACATTCTCATGTTATCATAATTTATATTTTTTCTAATGATTACCTCTCTACCTCTCCTCCCCTACAAAACTTTGTTGGGATGGCCTCAAGCAATACATCTGTTGTCTTGGTTTGTTCTCTAGTGAGAGGTTCTAAACCTTGGAAGAATGCCATTCTGGGCAAAGAATGGAAGGCCCATGTGCCTAGTATTGTGGATGTTGTTCTTGAGTTGTCAAAGTCAAAAGAAGGCACACCATTAAGTTTCTTGATTCTACAACTAATAGAATCACATCCTCCATGGACAACTCTTTGGTGGGATTTTTTTTCTTTTTGTCCAAATATTAATCTAGTTTAAAGAAGGACCTCTGACAAGTGGAATGCCAAGGGTTGTGTTGTTGTAAGTGCTATGTAAAGAGGGATGTTCCTCTTAGAATTTCATATGTAGGAAGATCTAAAGGTTCTTGTTGGAGGGCCATGGATTTATGGAAAGAATAATATCTCCCTCTATAGATGAAAAATGGGTTTTAAGCACAAGTTCGACTTGACCAAAACTAGTCCTATGTGGGTTAGGCTCCCAAGACTAACTCTTGAATTTTGGGATGAGGAGATTTTTTTCTTGGATTTCTAGCTCCTTTGGACATTTTATCACTATAGACAAAGTACAATGTGAAAAAAACATGTTAGTTTATGCTAGCTTTTGTGTGTGTAGATGCTTTAAAAGTTCTTCCTACTTCTATCACTTTGGACTCTATGTATAAAAATGGACAACCAATTTTATACAAAAGCCCAAGAGTCTTCTATTAAAATTGCTCAAAATTGGGACATTTGGTAATTCAATGTATTGCCCCAAGAAAAATAGCCCAAAAGGTTAAGGAACTAGAAGACAAATTTAAAGGATTGACATATAACTCAAAAGGTTACCCTTTTAAAGAAAGTCTCTTCAATATTATCACTTCTCCCAAAGGGAAGTCAAAGGATTCAACTATGGAAATCCTTCATGAGAAGTTGATGAATTCTACCATGGATGCTCAATCACTTAAACAATAAACCAAAAACCTCTCAAACAACCAACAACATAAGGTGTGTTTTACATAATTAGATAAACAAATCACTAAGGAGGAGAGTGAATTTCAAGGATCGCCTAAGTAGTAGTTCAATAACCAATTGATCAAGACCTTTAGAGAAAAGGAGAAGAGTGAACTATCACCTTAGGTAGAAATGACTAAGTTTAGTGACATCCAAAAATTTGGTTGACATTAAAAAATAAAATAGGGATGACAATGAGCATGGGGAAGATCAACCTCCATATGAGGATAAATCAAAGTCAGTGGGAGGTAATGAGGGGACTATGGATACTCAATAGAAACTTGAAAAGAATAATATGGAGTTTGTTGAGTTCTTCAACATGGGCAAGGGACTTAGGAATGGTGATCATTTATCTCCTTACCTTTTCATAATGATGGTGTGTCATTGGTAGAAATATTTGGAATATGATAAGGATAGGGGGTCTCAAATGGATTAGAGTTGCTCCACCTTACAACCTTAAACCATTCTATATTTGTGGATGATATTATCCTCTTTGGAGTGGCCTTTGTTGTTGAAGCCATAATATGGAAGAAATTATTAGAAGATTATGGTATTTTCTCTGGTAAAAGAATCAACTACGAGAAGGGCTATATTTACTCTTTCAACTTTATTGTTGATTTAAAAATGAAAATAAAGGTTATATTAGAGTGTAATAATTCTCAACTTCTGGCTACTTATCTTAGACTCCCTCTAACTATAAAGAAAGTAACTCAAACCTTCTATAAATTTTTCCTCAAAATATTTTAGAGAAAGCTTGCTAGTTGGAAAGGAAAATCTTGAGTCAAGCTAGTAAGCTTTAGTTACTCAAGGCTTCTCTTCAAAGTATTCCTTTCTATTTCTTTTTCTTTTTCAAGATCCCTAAGTACATTGTAGAATTTTCTTAACAAATATAGAAGATGTTTCTTTTGTTAGGGGTGGAAGAAAAAAGAGATCAACCCTTGTTTGTTGGGATAAGGTTTGTGTTCCTAAATCTCATGGTGTGATGGGCATCAAAAAAATTCATTTGAATAATAGGTGGGTTGGGGCTTTCTGAATGAAAAGGAGGAGTGGAGTATCATAATGAGAGCTAAATGTTTGAATAGTGAGAAAGAAAAGTTAACTTTATGTCTAACATCAATATTTTAAAAGGTTATGTAATTTCGAATAATGTGCTTAAAACTATAAGTCTGGTGTAAAAATGGATCAAATGGATGATTAGGGACAATAAATACATAAGATTATGGTAGGATAGGTGGTTGGGTCTATACAAATTTATAGCAACTTGTTTGGTATGTTTGTGAAGGACTACTTCTATAGAAATGGGTTATTGAATTAATGGAAGAACAGTAAATATTGTTGTCCTAGTCATAATGATTTGACCATTATTTTGAGAGAATTGCAAACAAGTCTTTCAAAGCATAGAATCCCTATCTTCCTTGTTGAGGATAAAATATTTGGGCCCAGGATAACAAAAGAACTTTTTAATCAAGTCTACCTAGAGTTTGTTATTGGAGCCCCCTATTAGAGATTCTTATTAGAAGGTTTCAAACTATAAAAAAATTCTTAAAGTAAAAAATGATGGTGTGTTACTGCATAGAAAAAATCCCAACCCAAGATAAATTTTAAAAGAGAGGCTTCTAGCTACCAAATAAATGTATTTTTTACAATAGCTCAATGAAGATACAATGTCTCATTTATTTATCCATTGTGAATTTTCAAGATTCATCTGGGAAAAGTCTATGCAAAAATTAAACATTTGTTTCCAAGGTGATGAAAATAATAAGACTACATTTTTTAGGGTTGGTACTCCCCCTTTCACAATCTATTAGCAAAGAACTTTGGAAGCAAGTTCCCCCCCCCCCCCACCTTTTTAGGAGTGTTTGGAAGGAAATAAACAACCATATTTTTCATAATATAGGAAAAAAATGTTAAAGAATTCTTTTTGTCTCTTTTTCAAAACTTCTTTTGAAATTTTTTTCAACTCCAACATGTTAATATTTCAGAAAATTTTGTTGAAGTGGATATTGCTAACATTTGGGATATTATTAATGGCATGAACAAAGTGGACAAGAATTAAAAACTAGCTCATGCGAACACTTACTAGAAACCTCCTCCTTATGGATGAGTCAAGTTGAATTTTGATGGTGCATCTAAGGTAATCTCAAGCCTACTAGTGGTGGGGGAGTGATAAGATGACATGATGGAAAGTTTATTGCTGCCTATTCTAGAAATTTGGGCACCAAAACCAATAATGAAGCTAAATTCTTAATGATGATGTGGGGTATTAAGTTGGCACTCAAATTAGGAATCCAATGTATACAAATTGAAGGTGAATCTAAATTAATCACAGATACCATTTCTGAGCATGTCACCCTTGGATGGAACACTAATAACCTCATTTTTTATATTAATGGTCTTATCAATTATAATCTTTGGAACTTTGAAATCCTTCACATTTACCATGAAGGAAATAAGATTGTTGATGCCTTAGCCAACTGAAGAATTAACTTAGATTGATAAAATTGCTAGATAAGTGAGAGGAATACTCCCAACTCAATACATCCCCTTCTTCAAAATAATATTACCCAACCAAGTCAAATCTTAATAAAAATTAGACATTTTTTTTATATGGTTGAAAAGTGTTATGTCGGAGATATGGATGCTAATTGTAATGTTTGGGATAATCTTATTGGTATTTTCCAACCTAAACTTGACAATTTTATCAAATTAATGATGTGGTAGTACCACTAGAGGAGAGGCTATATGACTAAGACTATGAAATACCACCCCTGTGCAAACTTACTTAATAATCATTTCTATTTCAAAACTAGTAATAATTTTGCAACATGAGGCTATATTCCCATTGCCAAAATCAAACAATTAGAATCATGTGGGATTTTGAAAGCATATTAACTATATATGATTCTTGGGGGGGTTGCTACATCTAAATTAATGATAGTGGAGAATCCTCATGAAGGAAAATTTACTTTAAGACTACATAATATCTATATTACATGACTTTTGAAAGGATTCTATTTGACCTATGTTGTATAAAAAATTTGTGTTATTTTTACCCTATATTATACCAAATAGAAACCCTACCCTCCTATGCTACCTTTTAAAAACATGGGGGTGATAGAGTCTATATTGAACCTATTTCTTGTGAGGAGCTAAACAAGGGTAATACAGTTTGGCACATCTACAAAGAGAGTGGTATTTATTCCTACCTACAATGTTTAAATGGGTTTGACCAAACCCTCTTAATTCAATCAGTTGAGTCTTGGAATAGAAGGAAAGTCCAAGTTGGGGGCATGGGCTTCAAAATTAATGAATAGGTATTGGGGTTGCACTATGGGGCTTAAGTGTTAAGGGAAAAACTAAGGCATTAGAGGAAGTTCCAACATATAGAAAGCAAAAAAAAAATCAACAAAGAGGAAGTTTTTAAGTATCAAAATGCATTCAATAGAGAGGAGTTTCCAAAACCTTGGAACTAGGTATGTTGCATTTTAATCAAATACTTCACCTTAGAGAGGCTTTTCAAATGTTATTTCAATTATCATTTTCCCTTATAAACCCATCTGCATCATAAACTCATGATTAGATTCCTATTTTTTCTTTTAAGCTCACTAGAGAATTATATTGATGAGGTTAAAGAGAAGTATAAAAAAATCCTAGAAAGCTACCTATCCCATTGCATCAGGGTCTCATTTTTTCCTTTACCAGTTTCACCTAGCCTTTTGTCTTACTAAACCTTCTATGTGTAGAGATACTAACCCATTTCCAACTTTGAAGACTAAGGCTAGGGATATTGATATGAAATGAGGAAACAATCTAAAGAACAAACAAACTAAAAAAAAGGAAAAATGAAAGTGAGATGGGTAAGTAAAAAAATATTAGAACCTGTTAGTAGAGAAAGGGTGGGAATTTCAAGGAGGGAATCAATAACTTTATGGGATAACTTACTTAAATGTGCTGCTCACAATAGAATCTAAAATATTCTCTAGTCAACTTCAATCGGGAGAGTAAAAGTATCAGGGTTTGGAGATCCACTAAGTTGGCTAGTACTCAACCGAGTGATTTGAAAGACATTAAAATCTCCATTGATACCTTGGAGGAGTAACTAGATAAGGGAATTGTGTAAGGGGACACTAAGAAAATTACCATTGAGGATAAAAGCATGAGCCTACCCCCCTAAAGTATGAAGGAAACAACCTTTTTGAAGAAATAAACACCCCATACAAATAGGATGATTCAATTGACTCTCTAGAGACCAATATTAGCAAAGATGATAATCAAACCAAATGTAACCGTTATACTAGCACCCAAATGGAATTCATTAGAATAAACATTAAGTACATGGAAAAAATTGAACATGTAATTCCTCGAGCTGACAAGCTCAAAACAAAACCTGATCGAACAACTTTTTTTTGAAACAAGGATAACACTGATAATGCAACAATGACATGTCGCTCTTGCATGATAACATGCACACAAGTATCATGATACAATACTAAAGACAAAAAGACACTTCACCATTTCATAAGAAAGGTTGCAATAGTTGAAGACTGACCAAATGCATGGGATAAAGCTATCATAATGAACAAACAAAAGAGAGAGAGAGAGGATAATCATACTTGGTGATCAGTTACTAAACCATGATTGTGCTCTCTGGCAACAACACACTGGGATAGGATGAGGGATTCCTCAACCTACAATCCACATACAAAAAAACTAACCAATCTAAAAACCAAGGAAAACCTTCACAAGAGGTTTCCTAAACAAGAGACACAACACACCACAAATTGGAATGAAAAGTCACTTCCAAAAAATGTCATGCTTCCCAAGATATCCCATCGTAAAGAGACATCACCCAAGGGAAGAAACTACTCCAAAAATCCCCATGACCTATGAGGATTTTTGATGAAACTCACAATATGTTCCATGAAGGCTTATAACGTTCACAATTCTTCACAACACTAGAAGACTCATCTCCCCAATCCTAGGTTTGACAATTGGATCATATTGGGAGGTTGCATGCAAAATGATGGAGGAGACAATGTAAGTCCTCAGTCATGAAACTTGATAACTAGGTAAAGTAACTAATAGGAACCAAATACTATGGTTAATAACCTTCATTTACAAAGTTTTCCCAAATGGAGTCCGGAAAAAAGAAAGGAAAGATCAAGTTTAGAGTTAGAGAATTTTTTACTAGGTTTCAAGGTTTCAAATGATTGAAATGGCCAAAACAAATAAATGACAAGGTATAAAAATTATTTGAAAAGGTCAAAGGGATTAGAAATACATCACCTATAATTGGTTAAGAGGATTAACTCTCTGGTTTTTGTATGGGGACGATGGTGCCCCAACAACCTTAGAGAAAAATATGAGTTTTTGAACTTTTAAGCCTATCAAACCAAGCCACCCTTACTTATACCAAGCCACCCCTACTTCCACCAGTCCACGCCAACAATTTTAAAATAATTTATGAAATCTTGTGCTCAATTAGGTGCATGACACAACCACCTACGTACATGACTAGGTCGCTCAACTTTGAATTTACATAGTTAGGCTCTTCTTAAGCACCAAAATAAATGTTCCTATATTTGAATTAACACTTAAACATCTTCATGAGAATAATTTTGAACACCCAGAATACTGAGAGGGGGGTGAATCAAGATTATTTTAAACCACCTAAGAATTTAAATATTTAATCCTTATAGCATAATCAATTTGCAATAATGAATGAAAGCATGAAGACAACCAACAACATCACATAACACATGAACACTAGATTTTTATGTGGAAAACCCAAAATGAGAAAAACCATGGTGAGGATTAGTTCACAATATATTATAACTGGTTATAGCATATTACAAAAAATTTCACTGTAGGTGGACTCACTACCCATTGAAATAAGAAACGATAGAAGAGATTGTGGTACACAACCAAATTTGAACTATTACAATTGCATGTAATATATGCATGAAATACAGTTCCAATGAAGCTCAAAATACATACTTTACACACTTCATATTGATTTGACTTAATATTCTACTCTGCTCTGCATTCACTCTATAATCGTACAATTTGCATCCAAAAACTCTTGTCACTTATCACTACCACACAAAACACTAAAAAAGATCCTTCAAATATATTCACTTCACCTACAACATCAATTAGGTTGGCCTAATTAGATGTAATATGCAAAATGTACCTTGTCGGCTCAAGATCCATACATACATGCTTCACGTTGAGATTAAAAAATCATAAAAAATTCAAAGTAGGTCAGTATGAACCCAAAATAGAACCCACATAATGGATCAAAACATATTCAAACTCTGCAACACACAAAAATCATTAGCTCGGCACTGGTAATGACCTAATAACAAAGTTTGTCAACTATACACCCACATTCAAACATGCAAACCTCCAAACTCTATACCATCTAGAACACACACTCTACTGACACCTGTTAAAAATTCCACAAAATCACAAAGCCAAATTCTAATCGCGAAGAAGTGCAGATTCACCAAAATATATACACTAAACTGGAAAATGCCTAAGTGTCAAGCGATACACTTTCACTCATAAATTCAACACTAGGAGCTAAAACAAGATGAATTTTTGGATTTAGGTTCCTCTAACATCCAATATAATTATATTAGAAGCATAAAGAGAGAACTTATACAGTGGACTAATGTGGACCCAAAAACCAATTGTCCTATTCGCATAATCACCTGTATTGATACTTAGTCAATTTCCATATCAACCAACTTCACTGGATCAAACCTTCTTACAAAATTTCCTTTCATAATCATCCTCAAACATGCTCAAGCCATCCAAACTAATATACACAATGTTATTCATACCAGAATACAATGTTGACATCAATGACAACACTACAATGTATAACTGTACAACTTGTGCTCATCCCACATGCTCATGTTGCCAACAAATGCATCAATAAAAAACTCCTTATTCTTCCAACAATCTCCTTCTTTGTCATTGATGGAAATATTCCTTAATTATCTCCAAAATTACTCCCCCCCTTTGAAATCAATGGAAAATGACACATACAACAACAATCTTCTCATATACCGAATCTCCCCTTGACAAATATATTTATATATATAGACTGAAAACATAACTGAATCCCCCTAAGAGTGCTATCCAAAAACAATTTTCGTATATCTTCAGCATATGTACATAGAAATATGAAATAGTAAACTAAAATGCATTAAAGAAATATTGTCCTCGAAGGAGGAAGTTGACTCTTGCAACATTTCAAGATGGGTTTATCATTCTTATTTTTCATCCTCCCAACACTTCTTTTCCATCCCAAGAATTCTACTATGGTTCTCTAGTTCCATCAACAGTTCTTCACCTTCATTTGGAGCGCTAGGTACTGGATTTAGCTTTGTAATCTTATCAGCACTCAATAGGAAACTAGAAATAGATTCGTAAGATTACCAAATTGCAAAATGATCTTCTCTTTTTGCATTTGCAGTTAGAAGAACTGCTCATGTAGAATCTTTATTGCTTCCCTTGTACTTCCATCCAAGTCATGTGCTGGATCATAGGCACTAGAAGCTTTTTCAATCTAGGACTCAATTGATTCCATCATATCCTTTATGCTTTTGGTTGATTTGGGCCACTTCATAAAAATTTGAAACAACGCTTTTGCCTCTGCCACACAAGCCTACGTACCCTTGAGATTTTCTTAAAATTTATTGTATGCATGGGCACACTTCTCCTTGACATCTAGCAAATTTTTCTCATCCGCTTTCTTCTCCAACTCTTTTTCTAAAATTCCCTTCAAACCGGTGGCATACTCCTTAAAAGAATCAAGTAAAAATTTCAAGTTTTCCATACCCGAGAGGGTGTTGTAAATGACAACACCGAGTATGGCTTCATATAGAACTTTCACAGCCTCACCAATCAGTTCTTCACTCTTCTAATGTGTCTCAGTGATCTTTTTGGGCATATTCTTGGAAAACATCTCCCAGTTCAAGCTTGTGAAGAGGGGAAATCTTCTCCATGTCCACATGCCCCTATTGCATAGGTAGTTGTAATAGCTGGGAAAACACTACTAGCTAGAATTTAAGTTTCATTCTTAAAAAATTCTTTAAAGAATCTCTGGAGGTTCCAAAAGATTCACCAGTGGCCTTTAAGCTCTCCTCTATAGCCTTCTCTTTTAACTCCTTGTCACTAGTTTTAACTAGTGTCTCCACTTCTTTCTTTCCTCCTACATCACTGGATGTATCCTCATTCTTCAATTCACTGCTCTTCTCATCATCTTCACCATTAGCATGTTTTTTCATTATTCGGAGGAGTGACGGTCTCTGATTGGCCTTGAGTGTTCTCCATATTAGTGTCAAATATCAGAGGAGGTGTAGAAGTATCCTCCTTCATAGTGTCTTCTCCAATAACTTTTCCTTCTTCAACATTCTTCTCGACTTCAACATTCTTCTCGACTTCAACATTTACTTCACCAATAACATTTTCAACAACAATTTCTTCCACTTCTGAAAGAATGTTATCTTATACATTTTCTTCCTTTATTTCATGCTCATGTTTAGCATCATCATTTTGTCCATCTTCATCTAGAGAATCCATCTTAGTATACACTTCTTCTATGCTTTTCAGAGTCATTTCCAACCTTTGAGCTAAGTTTTCAACCTTTTCTATAGACTCTTTCTAAAGCCTCTTGAGATAATTTTGATCTCTACTCATGAGGGTTGTCACCCTTTGCTTCATTCTAAATTCCTTATTGAACAATGTAGCTAATGTGGCTTTATTCTCTTTAGAAAGAGGAACACTAATCTTTTCCAATGCATAGGCCTTCAATTTAGCCTCTTCCTCCATGGCTTCTTATCTTCTCTCAATCAATACATTCTATAATTCTACAGGTAGTTGTTTTTCTATAAATTTCTCATATCTACTTCAAGAACAACAATATATTTTACAATGGATTCAACAATGGTGGCCTTTCCCACCTCATATGCCTTAGTGTATAGTGCTACAGTTTTCTCCAACATTTCATGTTGGGAAATACCATTGAATAGTTCATCTACCTTCATAGGACTGTGAGTTCTTACTAAAGGTTTCTTCTTTTTCTTTTTCTTCTCTTCTAGTGTCTTCTTCTTGATTGCTTCTTCTTTCTTCTCTCTCATGTGGACCATGAAGGATTTCTTTTTCTTTTTCTAATTCATCCTCTTCATCTATATCCACAATATCACATTTTTTCTTCTTTATACTTTCTTTTCCTTGTGAAGCTTTAGCTTTCCACTTGTGGACCAACTATGGTCCTTCTTCTTCTTCTTCATCCATGTTTTCACCCAAGCACTACTATTGGGTAGCCTTGGTCTTCACTCTCCCTTTCACAAGGATAGTTTTTTGTGCTACTGGAGCAGCCTTTTCATTCTCAAGCCTCTTTTGTTTTTTTACTAAAGAAGTATTTTCCTTCACCAGAGCACTCCCAGGTACTTTCCTCTTCTCTTTGAGGTAGGCTTAGTCTTGGAGGACTTCTGGGAAATCGAAGGAGTGGTATTTTCTATACTATATCTCCTTACACCTAATGATCCTCTCGAAGTGCCAGACATAGCCTTAGCTTTTTCCACCTATTCTTTGGAGAGGCCCATAGCCTCCACAACTCTTGCATTCATTTTCTCCACTATCTTGTTTATCTATTTCTACCTTTGGTCCAAGTGAACTTCCATGGAATTCTCTTCATAAGTTCCATACCTCTCTTTCGAGGTGTCTCTTGGCTTACTTAGCACGTAGTCTACAAACCCTACAATATCTTGGTCAATGATTTTATATCCCATCTTTGAGATCCATACTTTTATGGGTTCTACAACCTATATGATACATTCATCTTTGTCACCAAGAATGTAATGCCATTCTTGTACTTCTCCACCATCTTCTCGGAGTCCTCTCCATTTCTTGCATCCTCTTTTGAAATACTGCAAAGAATGCCACAAGGGCATCATCCTATGCCTTGGCATCTCCAAGTCCTCTTAAAAAGTCTTTGATTTGGTGTGCTACAGGTCTACCTTGTTGCCACACAACACTCTTTATTTGAATCATTTTCCTTTTGTAAATTTTTCATCAACTATTGTCTCAAAAACTTGCACAAGTGATAGTTAGCTCCTTTCTCCACCATTTCATAGGTAGTATTGATGGTTTGGCCAAAATAGAGTTTTCTCTATTTGAAAAGTAGATTTTGTAGCCAATCATTATTTTGGCATGCTTCACCACAGGGTTTCTAATGTTCTTTAGTGGAAATTCCATCTTGTCATATGTCACACTAGTAAGTTCCATCACAACCTCATTCTTTATTGACTTAAGCATTGGAATTGGTCTGGTTGAGCATAACCCTATAACTTCCCTAATCACTTCCTTTGTGATCATCCTAATCATATCCATCCACACAAACTTGTCTTGAATGCTTCGTAATGAAATTATCACCCAAGCATCATCATGGAAAAAGTTGGAAAACCATTGCCAAACATTGAGCTTCTTCACAACCAAATTTTGATACTCTAGCTTGAGTGTAAAATCATCACTAGTGAGCTCCTTTACCCACACATTTCCAAGCTTTGAATGATCATAATCTTCTAATTTTCCATGAGTGTAGATTCTTATTTCCTCTGTATGCAATACACCATAGGGAACCCTTGAAAATACACCTTATAGGCTTACCTCTGTGGATTTATCAATATGTTCCTTGAATTTAGGTTGGTGTCTTTTTGTGACTTCAACAACCTTAGGAGTATCTCTTGCAAATTCTATCAATGTTATGAAAAACTAGGGAAAATATAGACCATAAATACCTTTTACTTCACTTTTTTAGCTAGGTTTTTGCTTGCACTAAATCTCAAATGCTTCAAATGCACTGTTAGGATCTTAGTCTACTCTTCTCCTCTAGAAAACTTGATTGCAAAAGAATTTTGATTAAGTTTAAATAACTTATAAATATTTTTCCATGACCTAATTTGTTCATAAATTCTTTAACCAATAAAGTTTTCAAACCCTTAACTATATGCATAGTCAATCTTCAAATGGTCCACAAATTTTTGCATCATGATATTTTTTACCGGGATCTTCTCCAATAGATCAAGCACGCTAATTTATACCTTATATCCATGTGTTGAAGAATCAGTACCATTCCTTTGGAAAGGGATGAAATATTTCCATTAAAGCTCCCCCTGAGCCAAAGCTCTCTTCTTAGTTTTTGAAGGAAATATCTACACCAAATGTTGGTATAGACTCATCCTTAACTTCTATCTCTTCCTTCATTTTCCACATCTTGTCCTTTGTTTCTTCATCTCTACTAGATCAACCTTTTTCACTAGACCATTCTCCTTTACTGGATTGTTCTTCTTCACATTCTTTCTTCTGTAAAACTTGAAAATGTGTCTAGCCCTATTGGAATTGTAGCATATGACATTTTTTTGACCAATCTTACTTTCATTCATTCTATATTTTCATTGCTTAGCTTTATGCCCAAATCCGTTGCATATATAACAATAGCCATTGAAAGATCGAACCATTCATAATTTGACTTCTACATTCATTATCTCTATGAACAAATCTTTTACATGTCAAGCACTGGCCGAGAAAATATTGAACATTCTAATTCTTTCTACTTCTACATTTCATAGCCTTATTTCCAAATCTATTATAAGAATTAAAAAAATCATTAAAAGATGTGTGCCTTTGTGCAATTGGTTATCTGATCGATGGTCTTCTAGAATCATTCCTTTGATTTTAGATCTACTTTCCATTGTTCTTCTTATCTTCAGTCTTCTTTTTAGGCTAATTTGTAATTTTATTTGTCTTTGAGCTTTCTCCAATCTCAAACCCTAATCCACCTTTATCTTTAGATCCTTTCTAATTTTCAACCATTTCATCAAGCTATGTAGAACTCATCTCGAATTTATCTTCATGACTTCTTCCTTTTACAATATTTGATCTCATATTCACAACTTCTTGTTTAAGCTTTGTGCATTCTTCAAATTTTCTCTTCACCATTGCATTCAAACATTCTTCAATTATTATTTTTTCTTTGACTTGCAACTTTAGACCAGTAATTGTTTCATTTGATTTTTTAACTTCTCACTGACCTCCTTATGTCTTTCTTTTAATTTATTGATTTTCTCTCTCAATTTTATGATGCATTCATCTGCTTCTTTGACATTTTTTTTCAAATCTTTGTTTTCACCTCCAATTCTTTCCAGATACTCAAGAGCAATTTTGAGTTCTTCATTCATATCAAATATGCAATATTATTTTATAGATCCAATAGTAGGAATCTCTCCCAGAGGAATAGGTAGTCTTCTAATATCCATGTGTTTAACCTCCAAGATCTTCCTCAAATGGTTAAGATCCTTCCAAGGAACCAAGCTCTGATACCAATTGTTGAACAACAAGAATACTAGGGGGGTGAATCAGTATTATTTTAAACCACTTAAGCATTTAAACATTTAATCCTCATAACATAATCAATTTGTATTAATGAATGAAAGAATGAAAACAACCAACAACATCACATAACACATGGAAACTAGATTTTTATGTGGAAAATCCTAAATGGGAAAAAACACAGTGAGGATTAGTTCACTATATATTATAATCGGTTATAGTATATTACAAAAGTGCTCACTACAAGTGGACTCACTATCCAATTGGACTCACTACACACTGAAAGAAGAAATTATAGAAGAGATTGTGGCACACAACCAAATTTGAACTATTACAATTACATCTAACATATACATTAAATATAGTTCTAATGAAGATCATAATACAAACTTTACACACTTCATACTAATCTAACTTAATAATCTACTATGCTCTATATTCATTCTATATTCGCACAATTCACATCCACAAAATCCTATCACTTGTCACTACCACACAAAACACCAAAAAATATCATATATATATGCTTCACCTACAACATCAATTAGGTCGGCCTAATTAGATGTAATATGCAAAATGTATCTTGTCAGATCAAGATCCATACATACATTCTTCACGCCAAGATTCAAAACTCATAACAATTCAAATTAGGTCAGCATGGACCCAAAATAGCACCCACATAACATATCAAAACATATTGAAATCCACAACACACAAGACTCATTAGGTTGGCACTAGTAATGACCTAATAAAAAAGTTTTCCAACTATACACTTGGATTCATACACACAGACCTCCAAACTCTATGCCATCTACAACACACTCTATTGACACCTATTAAAAATTCCAGAAAACAACAAAGCCAAATTTCATCCATGGAGAAGTGCGGATTCACCAACATATATACACTAAATTGGAAAATGCTTGTTACTGTCAAGTCGATACACTATTTTCTTATTCTCTTCCCATTTCATGGATCATTCTAAGGTTCCTTTACTAACATCATATAACTACTCAACATGGCATAAACATTCATGGAGTATATTGATGAATGAAGATCACTCTCTATATGTTGAAAATAAGGTAGTTGAACTTATAAATGATGAAAAAAAGTCAAAAAGGATTATTAAACATACTAAAGCTCTTGGATGTCTTCATAAACTAGTTCCTCAAGGTTTATTATTTCAAATTTACTCATGTAATATTTCTCATGAGGCTTGGGAAAAATTGAAAACATCATATGGTTCTACAAATGAAGTAAGAGGCTATCAAATTTTTAATGAATTGATGAGCCTTGATCTTAAGAACTTTGACAACATCCAAGAGTACCTCACTAAAACTATGCATAATTGATAAGGACATGTAGTTGGCCTAAAATGCATTGGAAATTTTTTTTCCTGATTATGTTTCTTTTTTTTCTAACTTTCATACTCATAGGTTCACTGTGGGGTTTGCATATACTACACCTTTATTTGTATCATTTTTTTAGAAGATGCATGAGACACAAAAGCTTATCTTGATGGGTCTCATCAAGTCTTCTAAATCTTGGGAATTGTTAGCTAGTCAATTGAAAGAACAAGAAAATAATGATAAGAAATAAAAGAAATCAAAATACAATCCACATTCAATCAAAAAAATAATAAATTCTCTTCCACAGATAAATCATCTAAGAAGGAGAATTCTACTTGTTCATATTGCAAGAATCTTGGGCATGATCAGCATTCTTGTTATAAGAAGTATATTGATGAGTTGAAAGATCTTCTCAAAAGGAATCAAATTGATTTTCCTTCTAGAATTTCTGAGTCACCTTCTTTTTTAAAACAATCTAAAAAGGACTAACATTAAAATATAGGTAAAGCTCTTTGTTTTTTTCTAGTTCATGGATCAAGGAGATGGATTCTATATTTGGGAGCATCTCATCAGATGGCATCTTCACAGTTTATATTCTCTTATTTTGATCCTTGTACTATGTCTACTATTTTAATGGGAAACAATACATACATGAGTGTAATTGGGAAGGGACCTGTTGCCATTGGGGAGGGCACTTTCAATGATTTTTTATGTATACCTCATTTGACAAATAACCTCCTTTCCATATATTAGATCATGCATGATGGATATGGGAGGGCGATGGAGTTCACTCCTGATTTAGTCATCATTCGAGACTTGGAGAGTAGAGAGATTCTTGCTAGTGGGATGATTGGTCATTCATCTCAGCTATATACATTTATTTATTTTTCTTTTGATGGTGATATAGTTCCTTCGGTTGTTGATCACACTTCTAATGTGAACCATGATTCAAAGGAGACTTTTGGCTTCTTGAACTTTTTTTTCTCACATCTGATTTCTTTCTTGAGCCTTATATTTCATCTCCTCCATATTTTATTGCATTTGATGATGCTCATATTGGTAAAGGTTTGGCCTCTTGTGATTTAGTGTAGTAGGATCTACATCATCTTCTAGCTATATCTACTTGGGATGCATACTTGATAGACATTGGTGGGTTATTTGTTGAGTCTCACATTTCAAATTTGGGAGACATCATTGATTGCATACATCTTCTCTTTGATGGAGATGATTCTTATTTAGTTATTGCGAGGGAATTCTCTAACCATCTTGCTCATTCTCTACATGATCACTCTTTGTAGCTTGATATAAGTGGATACTTTTGGAAAAAATTTGGAGGAGGCTTCTATTTCTTCAAAGGAGGCATCTTTGTCTTTCTACATCCATCTCTAGGATATTATGGAGTAACATCTTCAATTGTGTGGCCTAGAATTCCTATTTGAAGTGTGTCAGATTTTGGTATTAACATGAATACACTTGAGCATAGTTCAAAGACATCACATATCATTCTTCTTCCCACATATTCCTTTCAGGAATGGGAAGATGTCTTGCATATCATCCTAGTTTTGTTTCTTCCTAAAGGGAGGAAAGTTGTTTGATAACATTGTATCATCTTCAACATTCAATTTTGAGCTTCTATCATTGTAGGAGACTCACCATTGAGGAGGGCATGTATGTTCTCTCTACTTCTCTATTATGGGGGGTCATTTTCCTCAAATGGGGTTTTGTCCGTCTCATGCATTTTTGAGAGTATTTTGTATTTCATCTCTCTCTTGGGGAGGATTTTTGTCCCATTGGGTTTTCTCCTTTTCTCTATTTGTGAGATATTTCATTGTATATGTACATGGGTACCTAACATGGACTTGTATTTGAGACCCATCCTTGCATCTTTGCATAATAATCAACTCCCTAATTTGTACTTAAGGGGGGCGTTGGTATAAATAGGTGTTTTACCTATCTAGGTCCTATTTACATGTTAAGTCCACTTAGGTCCTAGGAGGGAATATTTCTAGTTAAGCATTAGTTGCCACTTATCTTTTGACATTTAATGCTCATGTCTTGTCATTTAGTATTTGTTGGGGTAGTTATCTCATTGTACATGATTAAGACACATGCCAAGATCTTGTCTAATCCTATCCCACATTTTTCCTTTATAAGCAAGGTATCATTTTTGCTTCCGAGATAGTTTAGTTTAGTATAATTCCAATATATCGCTACAATATTGAGTATTGTGTATTAGCCATATCTTGCATCCATTATTGTAAATTTATGTTATTGACTTTCATTCTTTTAGAAATTTGTTTTTTACTTTTGTAGGTAATCCTAGAGGCTTGATTTCTTGAGTGACTCTAACAGTTCTAGCCTCATGTCTATGTTCCTTAATGTTTTCACATCTTTTTAGTGTTGTGTGTAAATCATAATAGACCTAATGTTGTTTTTGCATTCTCTTTCACACTTATGTGTCAGACATTATTTGATTTGTAAATACTTATGCCTTGTCGGTGTTGTTCATATTTTGCACACACACCCCACCAAAGGCAGGGACCCCCTTTCTTTTTCGCTTTTTCCTTTCTCCTGTTGACTTGGTCCCCACTCACTTGCTTCACCTTTTCCTTCATTTTTTTACTTTGGGAAAAAGTTGCCTATGGATTTGGGATGTTTTCATGATGCCTAAGTGAACTTTCAAGGTTTCGTTAAGTTTTGGGAAGTTGCAGAAACTTCTTTGCAGGTCGTCGCCCCTTAGCCAACGTCCACGAGAATTCCTTTGCGGGTTGTCGTCCCTCCATCATTGTCCATGGGAATTCCTTTGCAAGTCACCATATGTGGGTTGTCATGTGCTCAAGGCCATTTTTATGGGCGGCCAACCCTTAACTTCCCCCCACATTGTGGACTTTGCACCCGTTGCACCCCTTTCGATATCAATCAATGATGAAGCCTTCACGGCTGTCCTGAGTTGTGCATTTTACAAATGTTATCAGTGATCCCATACTTGAGGTTCAAGACGGTAAAACCACCAAGTCAAGCACTTGCAGGTTTGCCCCTATGGAAGGTTTCCCATCATCTGTCATTTGCCTTTCGTCTGTCATTCGTCCGCTTGTCATCTATCATCCTTCTGTCAATTGCAGGTCTGTCCCTGTGGAAGGTTGTTCATCGTCCATCGTCCATTGACCATCTTCCAACCATCTTTCATCCACCTTCCATATGTTGGCCGTCTGTCATCCATCATCCTTTTGCTACTTGCAGGTCTGCCCCTATAGAAGGTTGTCTGCCCTCTGCCCTCCACCTTTCATCCATCGGTCGTCCGCCGGCCACCTTCCATTCATCGGTCATCCACCATCTACCATCTTTCCACCACTTGTGGGTCTACCCCTGTGGAAGGTTGTTCATCGTCTTCCATCCGCCTTCTATCCATCATCCTTCTGTCGCTTGTGGGTTTGCCCCTGCGGAAGGTTGTCTATCATCTGTCTTTTGTCCACCTTCCATCTGTCATTCATTCATCATCTGTCCACCATCTATCCATTGTCTATCACCCATTCATTATTCGTCGTCCTTCTGCGCTAGGGCAAGCCTGCACTCTTGAACCCACATTTATGTTTATGGCCCAAATGAGCTCCAAACATGAATTTTATGATATTTTGGTAATGTATTAATGGATCTAATGCTTGATTTTTAGGATGTGATTAATATTCACTTGAATTTATATGTGAACGCACTTACTACATTTCATGTATGCAGGATTTATGGAGCCTGTTGCGGGTTCATCAGGGAGGCCCATTGCGAGAGTTGTTCTATAGGATCAGGGGTGTAGCTAATCTATTTCAAAATAATACAAATCACCGATGAAGCTCATTTTAATAGACAAAGGATGCAACAAACACATCAGACAAAGGGCAGCCTTTGGCAATTTCACCTATAACAAAGAAGGTTGTCACTACAGGACAAAACCGCTACAATGCCAAGGTCACTAGATGAAAAAATATGGAAAACACAAGAATGTATTTTAATTTGTGAAATATTTGGGGGTAGCTGAAACCCTAACTTGTAATGAATCTAGGCCACACATTGTAAATTAATCCTATCCATTCATTTGGGCTTTAGAAAACTATAAATAAGGGCTTTCTCATCATTTGTAAATGGTTGGAGAACTAGTGTAAAGGAATTTTGCAGCAATAGAGAGAAGCATTGCATGAATTTGGGTGTTTCTTTTGAGTTTGTTCATTAGGCATGCGTGGTTCAACTCCCATGTTTGATTTAGTTTGTAGTTTCTTGAATGGTTGTGATAATGGTGTTTGTTGTTATGGTATTTGATGAATTTTCAGCCCATACTTTTGGCACTTGTTGATGACAAGTTGCTATGTAAAGTTATCCTAGGCTTGTTTATGTTATTGATGCAACTTAGTTCAATTGTATGTTCATGAAGTGAATTCACAATCTAAAATTCTACAATCCTTAGAAGATTGCACTGGTTTTGTGTAGTTGTAGGTTTCTCTTGGTTAAGCAAAACTGAGTTTATGGAAGTTTGTCTACTGTAGCGACCTCCATTGTTACTATTCATTCATAGCTTAGATTTAGAAAAAATTTCTCAACCCTTTCCTCTTTTTCTATTTCTTTTAACTCCTTGTTAGAGTAGGATTAAAAGCATCAAAACAATGCTAAATTTGATGAACATAGTGAGTTTCAACTTGTTGTTCTGAGTGGGCAGCCACTGTTCATTCACTTCCAACACTTTGAAACTCCATTTGCAGACCCAACTTCCCATGCTTTGTAAACCATAAAGGCCACCCTGTGATTACCAGCAAAATACATCAACCAATTGAACTATTTCAAGAATTTTCATGAACTGACACCTGAGATACCTTGGGGTGATTTTCTACAACTTGCTTGTAGGAAATTACCTTTCAAGAGAGGTAGTGCACTTGTGTGTTTCTTGTGTTGAGAAGGCACAAAAAAATCAATCAACAAAACTAGCACTAGAAGGAGGGAATGGCTAAGCTCAAGGCTGCAAAGATGAAATTTGGAAGTTGAAAAGCACTTTCAAGTGAAAATCTAAGATAGGGAGATCTCATCATATGCTAGAAATTTAAAATCAGAAAATTGGAAGGAAAAGCAACGACTGAGCTAAGATAGAACAAAATTTTCAAATCAACATTACTCAGCTAATGCAGATCTAAATAGGAGATTGATGAGACCATTACAACAATTTTCATTGGCAGATAGGTGTAGAATCCATGGCACCAACACACACAATGAATTGGAATGTTTGACATTCTTAGACAGAATTGAAAGAGTCTTGCAAGGAGAGATCCTCTTTTGGGAAATATACAAACCCTTGGCTCTTGCAGACCCAGAGGAGGAACTTGCTAACATGGAAGCCAAATCCTTCAAGGAGCTGATCCAAGGGGACTTAAGCAGTAAGGATGGGTTCAAACAAGAAGAGGTCTTGATGTCAAGTTGGTGCAGATTTCATAATGCACCACATTCAGAATTTACTTGTTCATCATGTACAAACATCATCACTCAAGTCAAGGAAAATTTGAACAAGTTGGAGCAGCCAAATCTCAATGGAGAGGATTCATCCCATGAGGTAGGAGAGATGTCAACATTTGGAGGACAACAAATTCAAGTTGAACCAAGAAATTTGACACAAGTTAGTGTTGGGACAACAAACACTAAGGCTGGAAGTCAAGAGGAAGGAGTTGACTTCCTTGGGACATCAATGATCTTTGATGAAAGCTCGGTTAGAAGGGAGTCATGGAGCCTTTTCTCCATCAATAAAGGGAAGCCCTCCACTCTAGAAGAAGATTTGATGGAAATTGAGAATGAATTAATGAAGTTTGCAGTAGCATACATTGGGACAACCAATGAAAATGTCAAAAAATAGGAAAAAGAAGAGGCTAAATGCCTTGGGGCATCAGAAAATGAGGATGAAAGCATAAGTGAAATAAGATTAGAGGACCTCTCCTTCATGAATGACAATGATCAAGGATCTGAAAATGAATATTTAGAGGAGTGGGAACAACTACAGGTCACGGTTGTTTACCATCAAAATTCCTTCCTAAGTGATGATGAGTATCCAATGGTGGAAAGATATAATGAACGTGTTTCAAGACTCACGAGGGATTGGTTGGAACTAATACACCAAGTGGATTTGGAAATTTTATTGTTGTCGAGATGGTGCAGGGTCCATGATTCACCACATTCTGAGTTCATGTGTGAACTATACCAAAATGCCATCGAGCAGGTTAAAGAACAAGTAGGGCTGCCAAGTGCACTGCCTCCTACGGTTGCTTTGAGGATTAAACTAGAGTTCCAAGGGATGGAACCAAGTGATGAACTATCTTAAGGCAGCCCTCATGAGGATGTTGGGACAGCAATGAAAGAACAACAACATTTAGAGCCTCTAGAAGTAGACCAAGTGGGAGAGCAGTCCATCAATCGTCAAGAGCCTTCCCCTCTTGTGGAACATTTATATGCGATGGACGATAGGCTTTATGGAGGACCTACAGAGGTGGACCGCTCGTCATACACTGATCTCCTTGAAAAAATAGTATCACTAGCTAATTTCTTCCCACTTGGAGTTGTACCACAAAGATATAGCAACACCGAGGAAGAATATATTTCATAAGATAGCGGTGATGAGGACATACTACCCAAACCTCTAGACAATGAAACATCAAAGTTTTTAGATTGGGAAAGGAACTCCTTTTCCATCTACAATGATAGTGAACAAGAGGAGACAAGTGAACATCCCAGTACACCACATGAATTAAGGGAGGTAGACCAAGGAAGAAAGGTCTTAAAGGTTGCTCACAGAGATAGTACACCTTGCCAATCACAAGGACAAGCTGCAACTAGATGTCTTTCCTCAACGATTGTTGATCCTTCTGCACATCCCGAGAGCTGCAATAGGACAAATTCATCCATGTTATGTTCTCATGACATTGAAAATTATAAAATTAAGGTCAACACCTAGGGAAGGAGATGGGATAGCATGCTACCTTTTGAAAACAACAATCAAGTGGACACTAAGATTTTAGAAGATCAACGAGATGAAGTGTACCTCCTCGAGGAACAACTGATAGGGGTTGTGGATCCCACATAGGGCTCAGAAGGGGTGCTTTTTGCCTCATTCTCCCAACCTTATGCAAGCCTAATATTGGGGATGTTGCACCATCTAGTTCCTCCACATGAACTTGCCAATGCAACAACTGACAATGTGATGCTTGCTAACGACCGTCAAACGTTGTCGCTTTCATATGATGACATCTAGGTTCTCTCTTTCCTTTCTCTTGTGAATTCTTATACCTGCGTTTATCATTTTGACTATGGGAACGAGGGGAGACAAACTTGTTTATGGGTTGACCATGGGTTTAATGAACCTCCTCAGTTGCTGATTTTTTGGGACTATGTGATTAAATTTGAATGTTGCAATATTGACCTTCATTTTTCTGAATATAAGGATGAGTTTGCATGGCTTAGAACTGTAATGATTTCCCTTCTACTTGTTCATGCATTACAAATCCCAATGGGCATAAGGGTCATTTTTCTTTGCTTGAGTGTGGTCCTTTGTAAATATCTTTGTACATAGTTGTTTTTGGGTAGTTTGGGTTTCGTGTATATAGTCTCGCTTTCCTGCTTTTGTTAGGATAGTTGGTTTGTTTTAGGTTAGGGTTCTTTAGAGTAGTTTCCTTGTTGTTTTTCTACTTTCACTTCCCCATTTTAGTTAGTATAGGTTTTTACTTTCCATTTTCTTCTACTTTCCTTCTTTGTGGGGTCCCTCTACCTTTAGCTAGATATGTTTACATGCACAACCACCATTTGATTTCCTAGGGCTGTTCTATGTATTTATTTGATAAAATTTAATCAATTTTTTAGAATGGATGGTGAAGGTCTTTTGTTAGTGTCAAGTGACCTGGATGTTTGGTTTGAAGGGGATAGGTCATTGGTTGGTTTGACTCGGATGTATTCTAAAATATCATATCTCTCACATGCTTTAAGAATCCTGAGGTTGCTACGGGCCCTCTTGTGAAGTTGAGTTAAGAAAAAAATATAAAATTATGCTTTAGCGCCACAGTGATTCTCAGTCCTGAGTGCAAGCTTCATTGCTTGTGGTTTGAAAATAAAGAAGAGAAAAGAAAATCAAAAGAAACAAAAAGAAAGAAAGAAAAATTATGAAAATCAAAAGAAAAGAAAATTCAACTTTTAGGGGGATCCAAGCAACTCTACTAGGGCTATGGACACCCGACTGGCAGTAGAGCAATGTTCAAAAGAATCACAGGGACAACCTCGTCGAGGCTATGGATGTTTGACTAGAAGAGAGGCAATGTCCCAGATGCTTTTGGAGTTAGAATAAACTATGTAACTTAACTTGACAGAGCTTAGGTTCTTGCAGCAACTTAAGGATGGAAATTAATGCAATTGCACACACTTGGATTTTTAGTATGTTGAAGGTTGGGTTGACTGGTGGTTTTGATCCTTTGATAAAGTGTTTAGCTTGTTTGTCCTAGCGTGAGGATCGAAACCAGAGATTATGGGTTCATGATTCTAGTTTTTCATCACAGTACTCTGGAGTATTTCCCCAGCAAGTCACCATTTGTTGTGCATATTTTGCACACATTCCTCGCCAAAGGCAGGGACCCCCTTTCATTTCTCTTTTTTGTTCCTCCTGCTGACTTGGTCCCCACTCGCTTGGTTCACCTTTTCCTACATTTTTTCACTTTGGGGACAAGTTTCCTATGGATTTGGGATGTTTTCATGATGCCTAAGTGAACTGCCAAGGTTTTGTTAAGTTTTGGGAAGTTGCAGAGATTTCTTTGCGGGTCATCGCCCCTCCACCACCGTCTGCGGGCATTCCTTCGTAGGTCGCCATCCCTCCATCACCATCCATGGGAATTCCTTTGTGGGTTACTATGTGTTGTTCATCATTTTCTCAAGGCTATTTTAAAGGGTGGTCAACCCTTAACTACCCCTCACATTGTAAACTCCACACCTGTTGCACCCCTTTCATTGTCGATCAACAATGAAGCCTTCACGACCATCCCAAGTTGTGCATTTTGCACATGTTATCAATGATCCTAGACTTGAGGTTCAAGATGGTAAAACCACCAAGTCAAGCGCTTGTAGGTCTGCCCCTATGAAAGGTTGTCTATCATCCATCGTTTGTGGTTTGTTTTCCATAGTTTGTTTTCCTATCATCCGCTATCCTTCTGTTGCTTGCAGGTCTGCCCTACGGAAGGTTGTTCACTGTCCAGAATTTTTTAGTCGTTCACCTTTTTTTCATTGGTCATTTATCGTTTGGCTTCTGTCCACTAGCCATTCGTTGTCCACTATCCTTTTTCCACTTTCGGGTCTGCCCCTATGAAAGGTTTTCCACTGTCTGATGTCTACCTTATGTACATCGATCGTCCATCGACTACCTTCCATTCGCCAGTCATCCACCATCCATCATCCTTCTACCACTTGCAAGTCTACCCCTACAAAATATTTTTCATCATCCATCGATCATCTTCCTTCCTTCCACCAGTCATTTGTCATCCGTCTTCCATGCGTCATCCTTCCACCACTTGTGGGTTTGTCCCTACGGAAGACTATCTGTCATCCACTATCTACCTTCCACTGGCTTCCCACCTTCCATCCGCAATTTTTCCGTCATCCATTGTTTGTCATCCTTTCGCCCTAGGGGAAACCCACACCCTCAAACCTGCATTTATGTTTATGGCCCAAATGAGCTCCAAACATGAATTTATGGAGCCTACTGCAGCTCTGTTGGGGAGGCCCATTGGGAGAGTTGTCTTTCTTTTCATTAAACGATCGTGATCCATCAAGAGTTGTTCCACAGGATCAGGGGGAAACTAATTGATTTCACAATAATACAAATCACTAATGAAGCTCGTTTGATTAGCAAAAGTATGCAACAAACACATCAGACAGAGGGCAACCTTTGGAAGTTTCAACTACAACAAAGAAGGCTATCACCATAGGACAAAACCGCTACAGTGTCAGGGTCACTAGATGACAAAATAGGGAAAAGACAAGAATGTATTTTTAATTGTGAAATATTTGAGTTTAGGTGAAACCCTTTCCTCTTTTTCTATTGCTTTTAACTCCTTGTTAGAGTAGTATTAAAAGCATCAAAATAATGCTAAATTTGATGAACATAGTGAGTTTTAGCTTGTTGTTCTGAGTGGACAACCATTGTTCATTCACTTCCAGCACTTTGAAACTCCATTTGCATAACCAACTTCACATGCTTTGTAAACAATAAGGGCCACCCTATTATTACCATCAAAACACATCAACCAATTGAACTATTCCAAGCATTGTCATGACCTAGCACCCGAGAGACCTTGGGATGATTTTCTGCAACTTGCTTGTAGGAAATTACCTCTCAAGAGAGGTAGTGCACTTGTGTGTTTCCTGTGTTCAGAAGGTGCAAAAACACCCATCAATAGTTAGTATTGTGGGGTTTATCATCACATGGTAATGCTAATCATTCCTTGGTTTTAGTGGAGTGGATAAACCTTCTACATTTTAATTGATTAGTATTCATGATATTTTAGTGCTTATGTAGTGCAGCATGCACATTTAGTAGTGTATTAAATAGGTCACTCATGCAATATTTTTATAATTCTTGATCATAGTACCATCTACATGTACAAATTCATAAAGTTATTTTTCCTTCATTTCATTTGTGTATTCATGGTTATGCATTACGCTTGATGTCAATCGTGTAGTATTTTATATCTCTTATCTCAATAGGAAATTATTGGAGATTCATTCATACTAGCATAAACTAGTTCTTCGTTGACAATATTTTGTTGCAAGTATGTGTACATTGGTGTTGTCATAGATTTCAACAATCTTGTGTTTTCATTGGTATCAATTGTATGTGTTGAGGGAGATTGGTGTTGAAGATGAACAGTTGGTGTTGTCTATGCTTTGATTTGTTGCATTATGTTGTCATCAGTAAAGCCATTGGTGTTAAACTCTACTGTTGCTTTGATAAGCTTCTATACAGGGATGTAGTAGTCATGAAGATGATGTGAATGTGTCTTTGATGCTTGGTTTCCAAGTGATTTTGAGAAAATTGGATAAAAAGAGGAAACCGTGTGTTGTAGTGTTGTTTTGGGTTACAATGAGATGTTCTAGTTTTGCTCCACATTTCTTCTAGGTTGAAGATTTTCCTGTGTGATTTAGATATTTTGGTGAGAGGTGTTCAAAGGTGTTATATTCAAGAGATGGTATGTTGGATCATCATACAATATAAGTTATGTTCATTGGTATGTGAACTAAGTTTTCAATGTTGTTTGCAATGGTGTCTAGGAGAAATTTATTTGCTTTACATTTCTCCACAAGTTGATGTTTGGTCTTACAGATCTAGGAATTTGTTCATATTTTTTATATCTTTCATAATTCAAGAGTGTTCATGATTTGGTGCAATACAAGGTGAGTTCCATATGTTAGTGTGCATGGAAGGTAAACTAGGTGTTCAGGATAAATGTGTTTTACTGGTGTGAGTTGGTGCAAAGAATTTCTTGGATCTCAAGTGGTTCATCAATTGTTCTAGCTTGTCTAGAGGCATGTTATGTGGTTCAAAATTCATCCTTTGGTTTGTGGAAGTGTGTACTTCAAATTTTAATGGTGTTTTCATGGGTGTTGACGGGTCTTAATGACACAACAACGTGCAAACAGAATATTGCTATTATGTTTATCCTAAAAGAGAAAGACAACACATGGATATCTTAGCTCCCAAGGTCTTTGTAGTTGGTTCTCAACTGTGCTGATTTGACTCAGTGATTGATGTGAACTATAATGTTCAAGGGGCCTACTGGTGTTGAGCTTCTGGATTGTTCTAAGATCAAGCATGAATTTCAACCTACTTTAACTAGGGTTTTTTAAAGAAACGAAAAAGATAAATCAGAGTTTTGGAATAAAAAAAAAAGAACCTTAATTCATCCAATTTAACCAGACTTGTTAGCTTTCAAGGAACTCCTAATTAAAACTGTAGAACAAAATTAACTTGTGATTAGCACACAATTTCATTTATTAACAGTGCTAATTTCAATAACAAATTGCAAGTTACCATTTAAACAAAACATAGAATAAAACTTCATTCCTTGAAAGCCTCTTCAAAATCAAATGATCAACTCAAGACAAACACCATTCTGGAACACAACATGAAGTAGATTTTTATCTAGTTGCTTCTACTACTAGTAAAATAGATAAGCAACATTTACAAATCTGGCACAATCACCAGTGTATAGAAAATCCATGACTCCAAATTATTTCCATCTATACTAAGAAAATTTGAAAGATACATTATTGGCTTCTACTAAATCTAACTCCTAACTAAGAAGGAAAAAGAAGCTCCCATTACAAAGAATCAGGATGTAGCTCTGTCTCCTCTATCCTTCAGAAAATTCCTATTATTCAAAATCTATCTCTAGACCTGTCTACTCTATTATCTCCTCTATTCCTTCCAACCTTTTACAAAGAGGCAAGAATGCCATATATACAGAGTGTACCAAAAAGAATGCACTAGCCCCTATTTTAGGGTTTACAAAAATATCAGTTTTGAGAAGGGTTGGCCCCCAGATCTTTTTAATAGAGTTAATGTTGCATTGGATATCATCCTCGCTGTCCATGTTGGTGAAGGATTGTTCCGGGGGTGATCTCAGATCTTTTGCAGCTACAACATTTACTTCTGGCCTCCGTGTCCATCTTCGATTTCCCTTGTAGAGCTACCTTGAATGCTCTAAAGCATTGCCATTAATACCGATCTTCCTTTCATCAACAGACCTCATAGTTGTCCCTATGACTCATAGTTTCTTCCTCTTTTCTTCCTTTCTCCCCGCTCCAGATCCTTCTGCCCATTGACCATCCCTTCTAGAAATAGTTTTCAGCCTCCCTGTTAGATCTCTGCACCATTGTTCATCAAGGTGTTCCATCGGCTCATTCACGGAGCAGATCCAGACTGGTTGCATTCTGTTGGTCTTCTTCAATGTGGTAGTGAATCAGTCAATGGCTCACTTTTAGTTCCCTTCGATTGGGCAAACAAACGACATGCCAGATTTCTGGGCAGTCAAAAGTGGTCCATATTCAATTGCATGTCGGTGAGACACTAATTGTGTCTCCCCGATGTGATTATGCCTCTCCTAGTAGCTATTGGCATAACATATGATAGTCGGCGAGACTTCTTAGTGAGCTGCAAAAGTCATATTGATACCACAAAAACTATCGGCAAGACAGTTGTTATCGGCTAGAAGTCATGGCGAGACCATCTCACTCAGGAAGACATCTCCCCGATCGGAGCTTCCCCGAGCTCATTCTTATTCCCTAAGCTTAAACCCCTTCTACTTCGGTAAGACTTCTTCAAGTCGGTGGGACATTCTGTGGAGTTCAAGATCTTTTGGCGAGCTCATATTATGTCAAGGAGATCTCCATTTGTTGGCAAGACCTTATGCCGAAGGCATACCCCTTTCGCTGAGACCTCACTGTATCAATAGGACCTTTCGTCGAATTCATTCATTCTCCCTAGGCTCATTATATTTCAGTGAGACTCCCTTGGGTTGGTGAGACTTTTTGTCAGGCGACAAGAGTTATAGCGATATCCTACCCACTGGTGAGACAATCCCGTATCGACAAGACATCCCCTCGAGCTCATTATGTTACATCGAAGGCACACCCTTTGGCGAGACACATGCTAATCGGCCAGACCTCCTGCCGAAGGAAAAATCATTTTCCGAGCTCAAAACTTTCAGTGGGACCTCCTTCTGTCAGTAGGAAATTATGCCGAAGGCCTACCCCCTTTGGCAAGCTGAGATTACATTGGGGAAACTCTCTTAGGTTGGTGAGACTTCATGCCAAAAGCAAACCACTATCCCCAAGCTCGAGCTTCTTTCGGGGAGACCCCACTTTGTCGGTGAGACTTCATGGCGAAACCACAACCTTACCCTGAAGGCAACATCTTTTGGTGGGACATCACCCAATCGTTGGGACTTCATAACGAACTCAGACCCTCTGCCCGATGCCATTTCATTTCAGCAAGAGTTCACCCTGTCGGTGAAACTTTATGCCGAGATCACCCCACTCTCGCCGAGCTCAAACCCTTCTTTGGGTGGCACTAACGATCATTAGGAAGAAATCTCCCCGATGACGCCTCCTTTCATCGAGGCCTCTTCGGATCAGCAAGAGATTATGCTGAAGGTAATTTCTCTTTGTGAGATCTTCATCTTTTGGCAAGCTCGGACCATTTCGGGGAGACTCCCAACTTGTCGGGCATACTTCTCAGCGATGCAAACCCCCTTTAGATTTCAAACGAACAGGGCCAAGTCACCAGTCAACAAGACATCTGAAAGGTCCCAGCAACTTTCTTCTTGAGGAGTTTTATGCTAAATATGATTGAGGCATTCCTTTAGTTGACTTCCCTGAGAGATAACCTTAGATGAGCGATCCAATCCTGCAAAACAAATGCCTCCATTAGTCCTCAAAGCATATAAAATACACTATTGTTTATGATTATTTCATTCAATTCTTAGCAAGAAGAAAACCAACTCAAGCTGAGACAAAACCAAAATCAATAGAACAAAAGACAAAATAAAGAAGAAAACAAAGGAATTCCAAAGGTCAAAGCAAATAACAGAGGCAACGAAACCAAAAAGAGAAGGGGGACCCATTTTGTTCCAGAATAAAATGGGGTGGTTATGCAAGGCATAGCAATGGGAAATAGTCAACCTGGTATTTACACTACATGTGAAGGTGTTTAAGTATTAATGAAGGTGTAGTGTCGCATGTGAGAGTTAATTTATAATGAAGGGTACTCCCCTTACAGGCTCAACCTCACATAAAACACATAGATAGAACAACCAATATGCAAGAAGAATAGATATATTTTATTAATATTGAAAGGGAAAAGAAATTATAGCATTACATGGGTTTTTTTATTATAAAAGCATTAGTCAAACATGTAGATCAACCTTCATATTTTTCTCTACAATCTCAGAACACACCCATCTTCCCCCCTTCCTCCTTCTCTATCTCTATGTATCTATATATCTATAATCCTCCTTCAAGTTGGCTTAACTTCTTGACATTATTTTCCTCCCATGTTGTCTTAGTACCTCTTCATCGTCCAATGAACATCGTGGCATGAAAAATTTCCATCAACCTGTGCTTCATCGTTAGGCTGATGCCAAACGTTGACAAAAAATCATGTTGATTCATAATGGAGATGTGAAATCAATGGATTGGAACACATTTCGCCACCTCATTGATTTTCCTTTTCCATTTGTCTTTATGTGTCATCGCCACTTCCCTATCAAGTTCCACAAAATTCATCGATTAACGCTCCATCAAAGGGACTCCCATGTAACTCCTTCTGAAAAGGTGATGTCTCGCCGAAGAAGTTCCCATCAAAATGTTGAAGGGACACTATAACAACTCCCTTCAAAATAAGAATGTCACCCTGATATGTTTTGCAACCTTGACTGAGTGGTCCATACTTCCTATGTCACAAGTATGGCTTGATATATCGCCAAACACTCATCGCCAGTTTTCCTATTGACATCATCATTCACCTTTATCAACACTCTGTTAGGTCCCACCTTATCTGCATGTCGAAGAGACTAGCATCTAGGTTTCATCGAAATGTATCTATCCCATCAATGAAATGCTTCATCAGGATTTCAAAGGGACTCACTTTGATGTCCTACTGAAAATGATATGACAACCTGATACAAGCATACCAACAACACCTTGTTGGAGTATCGAAGGGACTCATCACCAAGTCACGCTAACATCTGTATCTCCCCTTGATATGAAGCCTTTACTAATGTTTTTGGTTGTTTCTCTTGCCATCATTATGTTGAAGGGACATGAAACAAGTTCCCTCCAAAATCACCATGTCACACTGATAAGCTAGTTCATTGAACATAGAACGTTGGATGAAGTCAAGGTGTGAACCTTAACATTGTAGCTCAATGCTCAACTATTCATACTTGGAAAACTTAAGTTGATTAGCACTTATTGAAAGAAAATAACACAAATTGATGTAAGATGGATCGTACACCCTGGATGCTCCTGCATCAATTTAGGTCCAAGCTATGTTGTATTGTCATCCACTCTCATTCTTATCCATTGGAGGAATGTTTAGTGGTGACCTATTTTAAATTTTTAAGTGTGAGGCATGTGTAGCCGACTTGAAGATGTTTTTCAAGTCATGCATGGTATAAATACAAGTTGATTTAATGTGAGATAATGTGTGCGAAGTATGAGATGTGAATGATGTGCATTGTAGAGTTGTAAGGTGTGAAATTGTGAAGTGTAGTGCGAACTTTCAAGTGTTGGATTATCGGATGCAATGAGTGGAAGGTGTCTATAATCATTCAAACAAACTATGAAGGTGTTGTAGCTATTATGGTGGATTCTCTATTGCATTGAGATTAATTTCTCTGTGTAGCATTTCTTCTCTATATTATTTTTCTATTTTGGTAGTAAGCCTTGGTTGTGAGCCTTTCAAGGTAGTGTTCCCCTTCTGGAAATGAACCTTTGTAACTGGTTTGCAATTACTTCTATTGTGAGCTAATCCTCCCTATAGTTTTTCCCTCCTTGGTTTTTCCATGTAAATATTTTTTTCTCTTGTGCATGGTGTTATACTTGTTTTAGTTTCTGTTATTTGCAAGTTTCATTCTAATTCGTCATAATAGATTAAGGGTTTAATGAATGCTTCTAGATCTGAATGTTAATGAGGATTTTGATGTTTCGATAAGATACAACTAATTCACCCCCATCACATTTGTCTTATTCATTCAAAAATTGGTGTTAGAGAAAGGTTCCTTAGAGAAAACCTTAACCACTTAAGGTAGATCTGGGATGGTGAACAAGAAGATCCGTATGTTTGATGGCACAAACTATGCTTTCTGGAAAACAAAGATGGAAGGTTATATTGTTTACCTTGGATATGATGTCTAGAAGTTAGTGAAGAGTCAATATACCATACCTACAAATGGACCAAGCACAAGTGATGAGATAAAGGCCTATGAAACAAATGGTAAAGTAAGGTTTGTTCTCTTGAGTAGTCTTGCAAATTTTGAATTAGTGAAAGTTATGGATTTGAAAATTGATAAAGAAATTTTGGATAAGTTGGAAAGTATTTATGAAAGAGATGATAAGGTCAAACAAGATCAGATGCATAACTTGAAGACCACATTAGAGAACCTAAGGATTTCTGAAGATGAAAAAATTAAAAGCTATATGCAAAGGGTAGATGAAGTGGTGAGCTCCATCAGAGGTCTTGGAGGAAGGGTCAAAGAACCTAAAACTTGGTAAAGAAAATTCTTAAAACTCTTACTAAATCTTACAGTTATAAAGTTGTTTCTATTGAGGAATCTTAAAATATAGATCAATATTTTAGAGATCAATTGTATGGCTCTTTAACTGCATTTAAAATGAGAGAGTTTGGTACTAACAATGGTTAAAAGTTGAGACTGCATTAAAGGCTATAAAATTAGAGAAGATTGAAGTACCAAATCAAGATGATATTGATGATGTAAAAGCTAACTTTGTGAGAAGGATGAAAAAGAGCACCGATAAGTAAAAAGGTAAATTACCTTTCAAATGTTTCAATTGTGGACAAATAGGTCACTATGCTTCAAGATGTCTAAATAGAAGTAAGAATAGTAAGAATAAAGGAAAAAAAGGTAAGATGATCAAGAAAAAATATTATGTTAGAGAAGATGCAAGTATTTATAATGATGAATCTGATTATGAAGATTGTGATGATAATGAATTCTTGTTCATGGCTTTAAAAGATGAATCTATTTCCGCTAACTCTAAAATATGTGTGAAGGAAGTGCTCCAAAGAAAAAGGACAAGACTGAAGATACTTTGGTATCTACTTTTCATGTTAGAAAGGATAAGAACTATTCGATCATTGAAAGTGGTTGCTCAAATCATATGACTAGAGACAAAATTAATTTTGTTAAACTTGAGAAATATGATGGAGGGCTTTTTATATTTGGAGATGATTCCAGTGCTAAGATTTTTGGAATAGGTTCAATCAGTTTTAATGGAAATAAAAATACTAATGATGTTTACTATGTCAAGGGTTTAAGGCATAACCTTTTGAGTGTTGGACAAATGTGTAGCAAAGGATATAATATTATGTTTCAAGATGATGGATGTGAAATTAGAAAAGGGTCCAAAACTTTCATTGTTGTTGGAAAGAGGACAGATGGAAATGTTTATCATCTCATGGGTGTTGATGCTAATTGTTTTGTGACTTAGATTAATGAAATTTGATTATGGCACAGAGGTTGTGTCACATAAATTCTGATAACTTAGTTAGAATCAATTTAGTTCAAGCAATGAGAGATCTTCCAAGGATTAAAAAGCCTACCAATGTGGTTTGCAAGGAGTGTCAATTTGGTAAGCAAACAAGAAGTTTCAAGGGTAAAGAACAATATTCTATCAGATTGTTGGAATTGGTGCATACAAACCTTTTTGGTCCTATAAGAGTGAGAAGTCTTCAAGGTGATAGGTATTTGATGCTTTTGATTGATGATTATTCTAGAATGACATGGGTTACTTTTCTTAGAGAAAAATTTGAAGCCCTAGATAGATTCAAATCATTTAAAGTTATGGTTGAGAATGAGATGGATATGAAGATCAAATGCTTGAGATCTAACAAAGGTGGAGAATTCACCTCCAATGAATTTAACATGTTTTGTGAGAATCATGGCATAAAGAGGAACTTGTCTACCCCTAGGACTCCTCAACAAAATAGAGTGGTTGAAAGGAAAAATAGGACTGTTTAAGAAGCTGCAAGGACTATAATGAAAGAAGCTAATCTAGATGAAGTCTACTAGAGAGAAACAATTCATATTTTTGTTTACAACTTAACATAGTTAAAGCAAAAGAAAACAGCACAAAGAGTCCCTCTGAGTTGTGTTATGGTAGGATCCCTACTGTCAAGTACTTTAGAGTGTTTGGAAGCAAATGTTATATCAAGAGAGATGATGAAAACTTAGGAAATTTTGATGCAAGGTCTAATGAAGGTATCTTTATTTGATATTCTACTAAAATAAAATATTACAGATGCTAAGAAAAAAGGCTAAGAAATATTTTTGAGAGTGCAAGTTGTGACATTGCTATCAGGATTCAACTGTGTAGTTTTACAAGTCATACTCATTGACCCATGTTTCATGAGTAGTGGTTCACAAGAACCCATCTCTCATGATAATGAATGGTCCACTTAGCACTCATTGCATCTTAGAGATGGGTTCTTGTGAACCACTACTCATGAAATATGGGTCAATGAATTTGACTTGTAAAACTACACTGTTGAATCATGATAGCAATATCACAATTTGACACACCGTGGAAAATACTTCCTACTTATCGAGAGTGCAAGTGTCAAAGTTGATGAAGATTTGTAAAATATAGTGGTGATAGATGGATATGAATCAAATTAACCTAATTTTAGAGAAGAAGAAGAAAAATATAAGGAATAGGAAGTACAAGATGAAGAGGAAGAAGCTCCAGAAAGGACTCCTAGAACCCCTAAGTATGTGCATTGAAATCATTATGAAGAGTAGATCATTGGATACAAAAGCAAAGGTGTACTAACAAGAACAAAATCTATTGAAGAAGTAAACTTGTGTCTACTTTCTAAAGTTGAACCTAAGAAAGTGATTGAGGCATGCAAATATGAATATTGGATGGAAGCTATGGAAGAACCTATGCAGATTGAGAAGAATCAGACCTGGGAACTTGTCCCAAGACCTACAAACAAAAACATAATTCATACTAAGTGGGTATTTAGAAAATAACTAAATGAGAATGGAGAACTGGTAAAAACAACACAAGGCTTGTGTGTAAGGGCTACTCAAAAATTGAAGGAATACTTTCAAGAGATATTTGCTTCAGTGAATAGATTTGTGTGGTCTCACAACATGCCCCATTTTTCTCTTCAACAAAATATGGACCCCCTCATTTCTGCTACTTTTCTTTCCCTTCCTTTTCTTTTGCTTGTTTTGGTGTGTCGTGTTTGGAGGAAATGGTAAAATGCTTGGTTTTAATCCAACTTGACTGGCCCCCACTTAAGTTCTTGTTTTTTAGACTTGGAATGTTACAAAATATTTTCCCTAGTCACATTGAATTATCAGACCCCCAGGTCCCAAGAATCAATGTTGTTGCTCTAAACATGTATCCTCAGCAACTTTCACTTTTTACCCAGCCAATAGTCATGCCCAGTGGGTTGTCACCTAGACAAAATTGTCTCAGTGTGTGTGTTTCCCTTCTTTGTTGGTTACCTTGGTAGTGGCTTTTCTTTTCTTTAGAGTTGTGAATATGTTTCTAACCAATTTGTTCCTGCTTGCACCCAGTTCTCATGAACCTGGTGGGTAAAAGTCCCAGCTCCTGGTAATCTTTCCAAGGTCCAATGTCAGATGATTCAAACCTTGCTTGGTTGTGAATTGTTAAGTATCCAAATATTCCATTCCCTCTAATGCCTTTACCTTGAAAGAATTGACATGACACGTAAGTGTGTCACATCAGCTTCCTATGTCGCTTTCTTCTCTAATGGTGAGCCATGTGGAAAAACCAAAGAGTTCTTGATTTGAACCCTAATCTACCATGATTGTACCTTTATTTAGGGTAATTAATGTATTGAAAAATGAAATTAATGAAGGTGGTGAATAATAAATGTACCTGGCACCACCTCGTGCATGCAGTTCCTTTTGTAACACTCTACCTTGTGCTAAATTACTCACCTGTAAGGACATTGAAGAATAAACAATGAAGATTGTGGTGCATGAAGAAAGGTAAGTCTTGAGAAGCTAAAGAATTCAGCTACCAAGGGCTTTGAGGTCACATTAAGGAAATAATATCATCAACAAAACCAGGTATGCTTCAAATAATTGAAATTCTATTAATTTTTTTATGTTTGCATGGCTCAAGCTAGATGGCATTACCACTGGTTAGATTGTTGAAATTTTTATTGTTTCAAAGGAATTTAATCTAATTGTAGATTGTAAGTTTTATGAATTGTTGAAATTGTATGGTTAGATTTAGCCCTAACTCGCACGCAAGGCATATATATCTGCTAAAATGCAGGAAACCTAGAATATATGAGCACTTCCAGGAAGAAGCCAATAGATGAGGAATTTGAGTCCCTTGTTTCACATGCTGCATCAATCAGTGGGATAGTTACAAACACCCATCCAAGATGGTTTATTGACATTGAATTTATTAAGAGAATTTGATAACAAGGTGCCTCTCAATGTGTAAAGAACATCATTGCAAGTGGATTGCATTTGACAAAAGGGTTTCTTCTAGCAATGGAAGCCCCTGAACTAGTAATGGAATGTATGAATTGGTATGACCCAGACAAGAGGGTCTTTGAGAAATAAGGGAGATTATATGCAGACCTTTCTATAAAAGAGATTGTATACTCATTTGGGCTCCCCACATTTAGACAGATGAATTCGTTGAATATGAAAGTCTTGGCCACGACATACCTGAACGAAGAAGAACAAAATAGGAAATTTATGAATGCAACATGGTGTCAAGAGGAGATTACCAAGCAAATGATACAAATCTCAAGGTCTGTGTTTATTCAGGATGTTCAAGACATAATAACCCTAGACTCAAATATGCCAACAAATTTGAACCCTGGATGTTCGAGCTTATAGTGAAAATAATGGAAGGCCCTTTTCCAAATTCACTCAGGGAGTTTCATCAATGATAGTCTATGTGAATAGTTAATGATGTTCCAGAACACCCAATGGTTGTCTATGTCTTCATATGTTGTTTATTCCTATGCCCTGAGGGAAAATATACAAGGCTTGAACAAATTTGGTACCCTAGGTAGAGAACCAAAAAATAATTTGATTTATGCTCATATACCCTAGATCACTATCCACCAAGACCAAGAGAATTACTGAAGAGTTAATGTTGTGTTTTTTATGAGGTTAGTAAGACTAATGGAAGGTGGCAAGCCAAAAGATTATCCCTAGAAGCAAAGAGTGTTATCTAGTTGGTTGAGCATTGGTACATTCAATTTACCACTTTCACCTACATCAAGGTGGAAGGATTCAAAGGATACCACTTCATGCTACCCAAGTATGCAACAGAAAACAATATTGTTATTAGAATTGGTGAGAGAAATGCAACCTTCTCATGCCCTTTTCATGCAAGCATGCAAAAAATGTTACATCAAATTCCCCATCACAATCCAGAATTACAAATGTGTTGCAGCCAAATGTGTTGATATGTGTGAGGAAGAGTTGAAGCTCTATAAGTTGGAGTTCTTTACACTCCAACGAAAGAATTATGATCTGGAGGGAAATATTTCGAGGCTAATAAGCAGTAAGTATTAATTTTTATGATTTAGAATATTTTTGGCATAATTGTGATGATGAGCATGAGGTAAGGAAGCGATCATACCAGAGGTTTCCATTACAAGCAACAAGGATTCTTGGACTCCATGATATTCTGGAACAGTTGGATACAGATAATGGAGAGGTATTGAAAGCAATTTACAATTCAAAAAATATTTTTGATGAACCTATCCTAGACCCAGATTATACAAAGGAGATAGTAGCCATTAAGAATATTTTTATGATACTTCAAGTTGGAGAATTCCAATCATGGCAGCTATCCAACATAATGAGACTATGGCCAATCCAACCAATGTAACGATGAAGTCAAAGGTGGCATTTTATTCCATAGTAAAGCCAAGAGCTCAGCCTATGACTAGCGAGGGGGTGAGAATGAAAGCACAGACATGTCCTAAGACAAGGTTTGCATCTCAAAAGGTAGTAGATATATTTACTTCCCCACCTTCATTCAATACAAAAGCAATGAGACAACCACTAGGAGGGATTCCTGTGATTCAAGAGGAAAGTCCTGAAATAAATGAAGAAGAAATTAGAAAGCATTGGGAGAAGCTGACTACCAAGCTGAAACAATTTAAAGAAAAACAATCTAAAGAAAGTCCCATGGTGCAACCAATAGGGGAAGAGGTCCCAAATATAGGGTCCAATCCTATCAATAAAAAAGAAGAATATTTTATAAGAGGATTACTCACTCTAGAAGAAAGAAACCTTGAGGAAATTGATGAAAGAGAAGCAGGGGATACTCCAAGTTAGAATCCCATTGATAATATTGGTAATGAAGATACAATTGATGATCAGCTTCCGCAAAGAAATAAAGAGAATGTTGAGCAACTTCAAACTTCTAAGAAATTAGGAGAAGCCCAGGATGAGAATAAAAATGTAGAGCCCTCATAGACCTTGTGTGGTGAATTAAGAAATTAGGAGAATCTTGATGTTTCAGTACAACAGGAAAATGATGCCCTAAGGATTGATGTTGAACACACGACAAGACAGGAGAATATAAGCACCAAAAAGGAAGAGACAACAATAAACCAAGGTAATTTGGAATCCAATGCCAGTGAGTACAGAAAGTGTTCAAGTTTCAGGGAATGTGACAAGAAATGTTGATAGTTCACGAGGAGAAGTTCCTAAACATGTAGATAATCAAGAAGGAGGAAATATTGAAGAGGTAGAACAACACGAGGAAGCACTTGACTGGCTAGTAAAGAAAATGGCTCTGCCATTGGAGGTGGAAATGGTGCCTTTGGATCTCAAAAGTTTAATACAATAAGTAGAGACCTCTAAACCTAGGGGTAGAGCAAAGAAAAGACATGCTATTTAGAGGAATTCAGATGGAGGGAGAACTCTCCAAATAGCTACTCTGGTGGGAGATAAGAGCAAGCATGAAATAACACCTAGGGATTATATAGGGTAACAACAATTAATGTAGGGAATTCATCATGGGGATAGGAATTAGAAGAGATGAAATTAAATTTAGAGATAATTATCACTAGAGTTCAGAAGAGTAAGTAAAAGAAAATAGAGCTAAAGGAATAGATTGTCTATTTGGAAGGTTTTATCAAGTTGCTAGCCCAAGCTGATCAAATGCATACTAAATTGCACCATAATATGGTGCTTATGTCTAAGGAGCAAGTATATGCCATTAGAATACTTCACCATAAGGTAAGCGTATTTGAAGAATGGATGGAGTACTTGCTGAGACAAGGAGAAGAGTTAATAAAGGATGCAATTGGGAAACATAAGGTGGTATACCATTGGTGTGAAAATCCTAAAAGACAAGAAGGAGAATGTAAATTTCGCCAAGAATAGACTAATACAAAAAGGTGAAAACTAAAATTTCTTCTTCAGATGAATTTCTAGGAGTTGGTGAATGAAAGGATAACTACAGAACAAGAAGTACCAGTATTTGAGAAGTGGAAAAAACAATTGAATTGAGAAAGTGACACTTTGCTGCAACATGTAGAATGTTGAAAATTGATGTGTTTATGTAGCTTACTACTTTGAAAAACTTTATGATTGCTGATCTAAATATGTTTTAATTGTTATAGATTATTTGTGGGTGATTATCTGATTAATTCATTTTATCATTTGTAGAATGAAGACAGAAGGTTGTGGAAGAATTAGATAGAATATTAGAAGATACACAACATATATCATGGAGAAAACCTTTCAGGGAAAAACTCCACCAAGAATCAATGTATTATTTAATCTCTGAATAAGATTACAATAATTCCAATCCTTGCTTGAGATGCTTCTTTTTCCTTCACCGAATCTTCTTCACAACCTGTAATAAAACTGATAATAACTCTCTTCAACTTGCTTGAGATAAATAGGCAATAATCAATTTTATAAACTCCAAAGAGTTACAATTACAAAGCTCAAATCTTATCACCAAAAACCTACACCTATCTCTTGAAAGTAGAGTTCTACAGTGAAGAACAATGCCAAAACATGTGCTTCATCCATTTGGGTGTCCCAAACTGAAGTCACAAATAAACCTTTATTCTGAAGATATCTTCAAAGCTTATCATCAAAGTAGGCACCCAAGAATGGGCCCACTTAACTCAACCTTCTGAAATATCTTAGCATACAAAAGAGTTAACTCCAAGAAGCCAACTTGGGCACCCAAGGTGGGTCCAAGTCATTCTCTATTAACTGAAACACATCTCTCCACCATTCATGCAAGAATGATCATTCCCTGTTAATTGAAAGTAGTCACTTGTTATCTGTCATGCAACTCAAGTCATTAGTCATGCATTCCAATTTAATTGAAGTCAACTAGCATTCAACTAAAACTAACTGAAGATAATTGAACCATAATTGAACTAAACTAAACTAAACTAATTTTGAACTAAACTGAACTAAACTTCAGGCATGTAAAAATCAATCCCTAACTCCTAGGATCTTTACATACATTCAAAAGTGTTATCTTTTACTCCAAAAAGTTAACTTAACTCAAGGTGAGTTCCACCTTTCATATGGGTGCCCCATGTGCTCCTATTATTTAGGAACTCATCTTGGATAAACTCACATGCTCCTATCATTTAAAATTAATTACAAATTTCAATTAACATGATTATTTCATTCAAAATTAATCTCTTTCTAATCCTAATGTTTGAGAAAACTTTCCAAGGACTTAGGAGATACTTGGAATAAATAATGTTTAGGATTGAAATTAAATGGCATCCTATTTCAAACATTCTTCCACTTGACATTCTACATTGCAAATATTCTAAAAGAGGAATTATTATTATAAATCAAGTAGAGGACTCAAGTCCAATGGCCTTCCTCCACTAACTAATCAATCCATGCCAACTTCAAATGTAACTTGCATAATCATGAAGCTCCAAGAAAATGATTAAAACCAAGAGAACTTATATGTAGGAATTGGTTTCATAAGATAATCTACAACATTAATTAAAGTGTCAACTTTCTCAATTAATACCTTCCCACTCTCAACCATTTCTCGCACACAATGATACTGAATATCAACATGTTTAGTACATGCATGATGCATAGGATTTTTGGCTAAACAAATAGCACTCTAACTATCACATTCAAGTCTCACTTACTTTCAATTAAAACTAATACCTTTCCCAAGTCTCTGTAACCAAACTACCTCTTTGGAGGCATGTTAAACCACCAAGTGTGTTGATCTCACATTCAACCAAGGTGTAGGCTTCTCGATCTTTACTGTTGAAAATAGCCTTTCTTACAAGTAACCATTCCAACATATATCTCTTACCATAAGAGAACTTAAGCCTCACCTATTTCTCCAAGTATCCATGAGGACCTATAACCAACCAATCCATGCCAAACTCCAAATCCAACACAACACTTTCATGAAGTAATCAAGCAAATGATTAATGTACCCAATACATAAGGGAACTACACAAGATTAATGTCAAAGCTCCAATCTTGAACCTAAACATGACATCCATAATCTAACCATATCCTCCTAGGATATCACATGCACCATAACATATTGAACCATAGATTTTTGGCACCCACAAGACTCCCTAACTCTTCTAGGGTTTTTCACCTAAAAGGAGATAGTAGGGCCAAAAATGCTAAAGGGTTCATTCAAAGTATGTAATCTATGATGTTTTTTAAGCTAAATGTAATGAAATAAGTGGAATTAAGTGATCTAAATTACTAATTATAAATGCAAAACCTAAGAAACAAGTGATGTTTGAAAACACATTGTGTAATGCAACAATGAACTAGAAATGAATCCAAAGCTAAACAAAAATAAATGAAACTTGAGGTGTGCACTTCAAAGCTTGAAGGAGACTGGAAATTGCTTTTGAAACACTATTGATGCTAATATTCAAGCCTAGAGGGACTCATTCGCCATTGTACGCTAATCAGTCTCAGTTCTGCCAAACTGAGTCGGGACATGTTTCTGACAAAAGGGTATCAGAAAATGCAGAAAACACAAAACTGACCTAGAAGTGGGACTCATTCACCACTCATGTCTAATGAGTCCACTTTTGAATTTCCCAATTTTCAAAAGTGGATTCTGGAGCTTCCAATATGCACTTTGACTTCCTGTAGGTGTTTGCTTCCGAAACTCTGATTTACGGGTCTACAAATGAGTTTTTTTAATATTTTGACTTGTTGAATGAAGAGAAGACTTGAGAAACCTTGCAACTTGATCTTCAATGATTTTTAAGCTTCCAAGGGTCCTAAATCTACAAACACACAATGCAAGAGAGACAAATGTTGAATGTTAGAGCATGGGGGTTTTCCTTGGTCAAACCCCTTTGAGGTAATTAAACCAAAATGATGAAAGAATGGAATGAAACATGAAATAATAGAGTTTATTACCTTTCCATGATGTTTGATATTGAAATTCTGGAGAAAAAAATGAAGGATCTGCCCTTGAATGTCTAAAAATTGATGTCTTGGTGACTTGAAATGAAGAAACCCTAAATTGCTTGACTTGAGATGGAAGATTAATGAATGGAAATAGATAAGAGATGTGAAAATGAGTTAAAATACTTTTATTTATAGGCAGTTCACCTATTTTACCCATTAATACCCCATCAAAGGCTGACATGAAGTAATATTAAACTCAAATTTCACTTTTTTCTCACTCAAAGATCAAAATTGAGCCAAATGGGACTCATTCAACACACATGGTGAATGGGTCCCACCTAGATGGGATTGATTCACCATACATGGAGAATGGGTCCCACAGGGGCCAATTTGTTAGCTCAAATGCCAAGAGATAAGGAAATAAGGTCTAAAATACAACTTCGTCGGTTATTTGATCAATTTGAGCCTCAAGATACACAATATGGGTTAATAGGGGCCCATTAATGATGATGTGAATGTCAAATAGGGCTTGGTACATAGAAATCAATGTGAAAGTGTGATTAAATACACTTTACAACACTAAAATGAGGTCCACATAGCCTATGAAGGCACAAGAACCAAAGACACATTACAACACTAGTTTAACATTAGGTTTAAGTTAAAAGTCTTCTAGATTAATGTGATAATGTTATTCAACACATTTTATAATGTTGAATTAAGGAAAAATGGGTTCATTAAGTCTAGAAAAGAGTGAAAGCATCTTACAACACTTTACAAGACATTGTTGAAAGCATGTTATTCAATTTGCAAGGGTCCAAGACCTAGTGTGGATGCATAAAATGCCTCACAACACTTGAATCAAGGCCTTATTAATTTCAATTAGTCATAAATTAATCCCATGTCAAGCAAAGGGTCCTTTTTTCTATGATACATTCAGCCCCCATTTTAGTGAGAGGATGAACTTGCTTCAAACTCGCATTAAAGTAGACATTCAAGAGAGATCCAACTGTACAAATGTAGATGACAAAGAATGACAAAGATCAAGGAGGTTGCACAAGCCCGCAGGATCCAAGATCCTAAGTCAAACAATCAAGATACAAAATCATGCAATGGCGAGGACTAAGAAGAGAAGAAAAATGGGTTGGAAAAGATGTACTCACTTTGGGGCCACAGAACTTTAGATCATCTGTGGGGTGAGAAGTCCACAACATACTCACTCTAGGGCCACAAAACTTCTGATCATCCATGGGGTGAGAAATCCCAAAAGGTGAGAAACATATGCTAGTTGGTATGCACTCACAAACACAAAGGTGGCTATGGGGAAAGTCGTGTCACTAGATGGGCTTCCCACTCAACCATATCAAAGTTATACCTCCTAGTAACTTTAATAAGGTGCCACAAAGGAAAATGTTGGTTCAAGCTCTATGAGGTAAGCAAAACATTGTATTCTTGACATTCATAGACATTGTTAATGCAAGATAGTGTAAAGATTGTTCAAAGGGATTTTTCCTTGTTCATGCAATGTCTCATCTTAAGGAACATCATGCTCAATGTCTCCAAGAGAGGATAAGTACAAACGATCTCATCTTGTTTCCAAGAGAGGAAAAGTGCAAGGTCTCATCCTGGGAACCATTGTACCTAATGCTTCCAAGAGAGGGAATCACAAGAAAAATAAAATCACACAATGAAATGTGAGTGGTGATGTATGCCCCCACTATAAAGCGGTTGTGAACACTAGTACTATGAGCAATTTCTTTAAAGTAGAAGATAGAGAAAAGGACATGAGAGCTTACTCAAAAAGTCCTATGCCAAGTCATACATTTCTGATAAGCTACGTCATGAAAAAGAGAAGTATGTCATATGTGAGCCAACGTAAGGCATGTCATCCACATCTCAGGCTTGCTCTTATGTATTCGTGAAAGGTTAATGACTAGCTCAAAGGAGGCAACCACAAGTGACATATGAGAACAAGGCTTGCTAAAGCCCTTGCCCCAACTAAGTGCAGGACAAAGGTGAGCCGAAACGATTGATAAAATGCAAGCGAGAGTGAAAAGCAATAGCAATTAGAGGAATGAGGTGCTCCCACATAGGGAAGCATACCAAACTCTTGAAAATGTTGTATTTGATGACTCAAGGCATTAAATTTATTAGTGGAGTGACCATGAACTCTATGGTGGGCATAGAAGGAAATCTTGGAATAGAATTTCTTATGAGTTTTGGGAGGGAGGGTGATCAAGTGATATTGGAGGAGTCTTGACAAAATACCCACTTGATCAAGAGGATAAGGTGGTCTTGTGATTTTCTTGAAAGATACGTCTTGCTTATTATTGGATGTCATACCTACACAAGTTTCTCTAGATTGCGAGATTTAATTCTTCCCATTATAGGAAGGTATAAAATCTAATGAATTCAAATCATGAACATTTTGTGAGATGACATTGACATTAAGCGAAGGTGTAGTTGTGTGTTGCATGTTTGGTAAAGGATGATGTTCAATACCACTAGTTGTTGAGGATGATTTAGGAGTGCATTGTAGGAGATTGGTGATGTTGGGTGAAGGTTTGATGATCTCTATGACAAGACAATAATCGATACCATGAGTTTTTATTGTGTGAGAGGGTCAATAGGGTTGCAGATACCTTGTTCGTTAGAACCACATCCTTTTCAACTATATCCAAGCTATTTCATAAGCTCAAAACCTTTTCCATAAAGAATTTTCATGGCTTTTGGATTGAGTGGTTGTTTGTTATTATGTTCATCAAAGGTTGTTGTGTATTTTGCTTCTTTGTCTAAAGTGGTTGAGGTGGATGCTTTCGAAAGATCATCTGAAGCTGGTGTTGACAGTATTGTTGTGTCTTTTCCCTTATTTGAATCTTTGTGGATGATTCTGTATTTTCCTGTGAAGTCATGCACAAAATCCAAGGAACCCCAATTGTCGTCCAATAATGTTGTGTGATGTTCAATGTGTTTGTCATTTTGTTGTGTAGGTTCCACTTGTGTGGTTGGTGTTAATGTGTTCAAGGGGTTCTCTTTGGTTTTGTCAAGTTGTTAGACACTATAAGGTTCAGGGTCAGCATCAAGGGTTTATACTTTGTTGTTGTAAATGTGTTTCATTTTGCGATGGAGAGTGGAGGGCACGCCATTCATGGCATGAAACCACTCTCTTCCTAAGATAAGATCACATGAAATTTCACAAGGCATGACATGGACTAGTGCATTTAAGGTGACCACTCCAATGGTAAGAGGATTAATGTTACCCTTAGCGGTTTCTTTATGACATTGTCAAATCCCATAATAGAGAGAGAATCAAGTCAAATGGTTGACTTATCAATGACAAGCCTATCCAAAATACTCACACTACACACATTAAGAGCAGAACCAACATCAACAAGAGTTCTCTTTATCCCTTTTGTGTTGTATTGAGCGATAATCATGAAAGCTTCATTTTTTTTTGTAACTCTAAAGGAGGGAGCTCGTGTTGATGGAAAGTAATGTTGAGATTCGTGCTATGGACTAAAACTGCCATATCATTCAGAGTTGTACTAGGAGGAACTATAATTTTTTGTAAGGTTTTTTGAAGAATAGTGTGGTAATTTGGTGAGTTCTGAAGTAAATCCCAAAGGGAAATCTTTGTAGGAATATTCTTTAATTGTTCAACAAGATCATACTCCTTTGTGTGTGGGATGTAACAAGGAGCACTAGGCGGATTGGGAAAAGGTAAAGGGATTGCGGATTATTTCAAGTGTTATATGTATGAGCAATGGTATTATAGCTCAGTTTTTGCGATACATTATTCTTAGGTGAGTAGAGGATGAGTTTAGGTTTGTTTTGAGTTTCTTGTTTGTGTGAAGGGGGGTAGAGAATTAGAGGGTTGTTAGGATATCCCACAGGGTATGTATGAGGTCCACTAATTGAGGGGGATCTAATGGACACTTGTGCATTCATAACCTCAACATTCTTGGTTTGATGTAGTTCTAATAAAGGGAAATCAAGAACCACTTGTTTATGGAAGGAAGATACTTTATGATTGTTGTCATTTTCTAGCATCATGATATTCACCCTAGAAGGAGAGCTTTTAGGAGAAGAACAAGCCACATGTTCTTGAGAAGTAAGGCTAGGCTCTTCGAAAATGATTTCATCACTAATGGGGGAATGACCAATGATAGGATTGTCTAGAGGGGGATGATTAGGAGAAGATGTTATTTCAATGTCTATTTCCCTTAAGGTGTGATTCTCTTGTGCTATGTTATCTACCCTACTAGGAGAGCTTGTAATATGTTCATCCAAGTTTGAAGTGTGTAAAGTGGCTTCATGACAAGTGAGGGAGGCATCAAGAGAAGGATCACTATGGTTTTCAAATAGATTATCCCAAATGGGAGGAGCATTAGGGAAGGGAGGGTCAAGATTTTCATGACTCATGATAGGGATGTTTTGTAATACCAACCTATGCTCTTGACATTGAGGAGGGATTTTAGGAGATGGAAAAGGTTGATTTTTATGGTTATGGAGATTAGGTAAGGTGGTATTTAGGATTTCATCTTCTAGTTTTCTAATGTTTTCCAAACGTTGAAGAGGAGAGGGACAATCAAGACTCGAGTGATTGTAGCTCATTTCACCAAAATACCTTCGTCACTAATAGGAGAGGTATTGGGAGAAGAAAAAGTATGAGCGTCATGGTTGTCTACACTTACATCCTCTTGTGTTATTATATTCTTTCAAATCCGATAAGTACTAGGAGGGTATGCAAAATGTTTATCAAATGTTTTACTTTGTCGTCCTAGATTATGTTCATGAAAAATAGAATCATACAAGCCACTTGCTATTCTAGAAACATGGAATGTTTTAAGAGAACACATACGAACATGAGAAAGTAAATAAAGTACAATGCAATGAATTAAAATGAAATGCAATTTTCAGATATGAAACAAGGTAATTTTTTTATTACACTATGCACCAATCGAGAAATGAAATGAAAAATGTAAATGAAAAATGAAACAATGCATGAAAAGAGCTATTTTAAGTGAAATCTTAGTGAAATGCATGTGACAGAGATGCAACTAACTGATATAGCTAGGTTAAGGTACTAAACAGAAGCTTAAAAATAGAGTTCTAAGTTTTGTAAAATGCAGTTTCAGGGGTCAAAACAGAATGATTCACCGAGGGTGGCGAATGAGTCCCAGTATGGACTTTTTTTAGATTTTTCATAAATTTTTGACTAATTTTGATGGTTTCTAAGTTCTATGATGTAGACCTAAATGAAAAATGCAAAATTTTAGAAAAGTTACATGAAATTACATGTCAAAAATGCAACCTGAATGCTCTTTTTATTAATGCAAAATTTAAAACCTAGCATGCAAAGGAAATCATGCAAACCCTAATGCAAGATCAATGCAAGGATAGATCTATGATGAAAGACTCCAAAATCAGACAAGAAAGTTTTCTAAAAAGTAGGCTCACCAAAATGAACTGTAGATTTTTGGCACCCACAAAACTCCCTAACTCTTCTAGGGTTTTTCACCTAAAAGGAGAGAGTAGGGCCAAAAATGCTAAAGGGTTCATTCAAAGTATGTAATGTATGATGGTTTTTAAGCTAAATGTAATGAACTAAGTGCAATTAAGTGATCTAAATGGCGGGTATGTGCAAGATCATGATGGGCCAAAAAGTGGCAATATGATGGGTTTTTGTAGGGTATGTGGTTGACGACTTTTTTTTAACCCAAAATTGATGAAACAAAAAGGGTTTTTAAAGGAGATTCTCAGCTTTCCACCAATATAAATTATGCTTTACCTTGAATTTAATAAATAATTATTATTTATTTTCTATTTGAATTACAACAAAAGTCTTGATTGATAAGCTGGTTGAAAAACATCTATAGATTTCAAACAATATCACATTTTTTTAATCTAAAAAATGAATCACATTCTATGCTTCACATACTATAGGATTAAAAAAGGAAGAAATGAATTTCATGAATTTTTGAACAAGTTAAGGTGGTTAGACATACAAGTTTTTTTATTTTTCAAAATTTGTAATAAAAATTTCATAATTAATTATTTACTTGGAAAAAAATTACAAAAATATGCATCACATTAGGACATGAGTCCTCTACTTATATATAAAATCTTATAAAAAATATTATCATTTTATTGTGGTTAGGGTAATTGGACAGACACCTACTTCTTATTTTTTCCCTGAAATTTAAGTACTACTACATTGAAATTTCAAATTGTCACCAAATAGATTTTTTTTTTAAATAAACCTAGTAGTTTAGAAACTACATTCAATTTGCTACAAATTCTATTCTTACATATTTTTGAAATAATATAGATAACTTATTCAAATTTTGATGTCAAGTTGCCTTACTCTTATTTTTCTAGATTTTTTGCCACTTAAGGGCCTATTTTTTCCATGATGATCCTGCACATACTTTGACTAATTATAAATGCAAAACCTAAGAAACAAGTGATATTTGAAAACACATTGTGTAATGTAACAATGAACTAGAAATTGCTTCTAAAACACTGTTGATGCTGATTTTCAAGCCTAGAGGGACTCATTCACCATTCTAGGTGAATCAATCCCAATTCTGCCAAACTGAGCTGGGACCTATTTCTGACAAAAGGGTATCAAAAAATGTAGAAAACACCAAACTGACCTAGAAGTGGGACTCATTCACCACTCATGGTGAATTTTTCCACTTTTGAATTTTTGGATTTTCAAAAGTGGATTACAGAGCTTTTGATCTGCACTTTGACTTCCTATAGGTGTTCGCTTCTGAAACTCTGATTTATAGGTTTGAAAATGAGCTTTTGTTGATATTTTGACTTGTTGAATGAAAAGAATACTTGAGAAACCTTGCAACTTTATCTTCAATGATTTTTAAGCTTCCAAGGGTCCTAAATCTATAAACACACAATGCAAGAGAGAGAGATGTTGAATGTTAGGGCATGGGAGTTTGCCTTGGTGAAACCACTTTTAGGTAATTAAACCAAAATGATGAAAGAATGGAATGAAACATGCAACAGTGGAGTTGATTACCTTTCCATGATGTTTGATCTTGAAATTTTGCACCAAAACATGAAGGATATACCCTTGAATGTCTAAAAATTGATGTCTTGGTGACTTGAAATGAAGAAACCCTAAGTTGCTTGACTTGAGATGGAAGATTAATGAATGAAAATATATAAGAGATGTGAAAATGAGTTAAAATACTTGTATTTATAGAAAATTCACCTATTTTACCCATTAATACCTTATCACAAGAAGACAAGAAGTAATATTAAACTCAAATTTTACTTTTTTTCCCTCTTAAAGATCAAAATTGAGCCAAATGGGACTCATTCACCACACACAGTGAATGGGTCCCACTTGGATGGGATTGATTCTCCATGCATTTTGAATGGGTCCCACAGGGGCCAATTTGATAGCTCATATGCTAGGAAATAAGGAAATAAGGTCTAAAATGCAACTTTTTTAGGTATTTGATCAATTTGAGCCTCAGGATGCACAATATGGGCTAATAGGGGCCTATTAATGATGATGTGAATGCAAAATAGGGCTTGGGACAAAAAAATCAATGTGAAAGTGTGATTAAATACACTTTACAACACTAAAATGAGGTCCACATAGCCTACAAAGGCATAAGAACCAATGTGAATGTGCAAGACACATTAAAACACTAGTTTAACATTAGGTTTAAGTTAAAATCCTTCTAGACTGATGTGATAATGTTATTAAACACATTTAATAATGTTGAATTAAGGAAAAATGGGTTCATTAAGTCTAGAAAAGTGTGAAAGCATCTTACAACACTTTACAACACCTTTAAAAGACATTGTTGAAAGCATGTTATTCAATTTGCAAGGGTCCAAGACCTAGTGTGGATGAATAAAATTCCTCACAAAAATAGAATCACGACCTCGTTAAGTCCAATTAATCATGAATTAATCCCATGTCAATCAAAGGGTCCTTTTTTCTACAGTGCACATATATACATCCTAGTCTCAAGAGAACATGTAATATGCCAAACTCTAAACTAGTATCAAGAGTATAACATGAAATCATAACAAATACACTCTAAACCAAGAAACCATATCTCCAATCACATGGAGATAACCTTACCAATGATGTATCCATGTCACTACCAACAACTCCCACTGAACTATGGTGCAGAGTCACACATGGCATCATGACTACCATCCCCTCTATGAAGATCACACTGAAACATGAAGCAAAGAGTTATAACAAACAATATTAGTTGAAATAACCAATGCATCATTATTGTCATTTGATAATTCCTCTATAGAAGAATCAAAATTCTCTTTCTTGTTCTTACAATCCTTCTTCACATGTCCCAGTTTACCACAATTCCAACACTTTACCTTACTCTGTCCTTCTAACTTACCCTTCCCTTCCTTGTCCCCCTTAGGTTCCTTTTTCTCAGGCCTACCTTTTACAAACAAGGCATCTTGGATTTCAGTTTTAGAATTCCTCCTCATCTCCTCTGATAGGAGAGTGGGAATTATATTGTCCACCTTCAAATCTACACCACTATTACTAATAGCAACAATTAGATTTTCCCAAGACTCTGGTAAAGAACAAAGTAGAAAAATCCATTTATTGTTGAAAATTGAGATGTTTATGTAGCTTAATACTTTGTAAAACTTTATGATTGCTGATCTAAATATGTATTCTTTGTTATAGATTTTTTGTGGGTGATTATCTGATTAATCCATTTTATCATTTGTAGAATGAAGACAGAAGGTTGTAGAAGACTTAGATAGAATATTAGAAGATACACAGCATATACCGTGGAGAAACCCTTTGGGAAAAAACTCCACCAAGAATCAATGTATTATTTAATCTCAAAATAAGATTACAATAATTCCAATCCTTGCTTGAGAATGCTTCTTTTTCCTTCACTAAATATTCTTCACAACCTACAATAAAACTAATAATAACTCTCTTACACTTTCTTGAGATAAATAGGCAATAAACAACTTCGTAAACTCCAAAAGGGTTACAATTACAATGCTCAATCCCTATCTCACAAAAGGTACACATATCTCTTGCAAGTAAAGTTATTTCATGAAGAACAATGTCAAATCATCATCTTCATCCATTAAGGCATCCCAAACTAAAGTAGTAACTCCAACCTTTATTCTGTAAATATCTTCGAGGCTTTATCCTCAAAGTAGGCACCCAAGAGCGGGCCCACTTAACTTAGCCTTCTAAAATATCTTAGCATGCAAAGGAGTTAATTCGAAGAATCCAACTTGGGCACCCAAGGTGGGTCCAAGTCATTTTCTATTAACTAAAACATTTCTCTCCACCATTCATGCAAGAATGGTCATCCCCTATTAACTTAAGGTAGTCACCTATTATCTGTCATGCAACTCAAGTCATTAGTCATGCATTCCAAGTTAACTAAAGTCAACTAGCATTCAACTAAAACTAATTGAAGATAATTGAACCATAACTGAACTAAACTAAACTAAACTTCATGCATGTCAGCATGAAACCTAACTCCTAGGATCTTTACATGCATTCAGAAGTGTTATCTTTTACTCCAAACAATTAACTTAACTTAAGGTGAGTGTCACCTTCCATGTGGGTGCCCCATGTGACCCTATTATTTAGGAACTCTTAGTGGATGCCCTCACATGATCCTAACATTTAGAATTAATTACAAATGTCAATTAACATGATTATTTCATCAAATATTAATCTCTTTCTAATCCTAGTGTTGGGGAACACTTTCCAAGGACTTAGGAGATACATGAAATAAATAATGTTTAGGATTGCAATTAAAAGGAATCCTATTTCCAACATTTATCTTCATCTTCTATCTTTACATCTACATATGCTAACTGACTTAGAATCAAATTAAAAGCATTCAAATGATTTGCAACAGAATCACCTTCTTTCATCTTTAAAGAATACAACTTTCTTTCCAAATACAACTTATTAGTAAGACTCTTAGTTTGATAAATATCACCTATTCTCTTCCACGGCTTATATGCAGTAGTTTCTTTTGAAACATTCAAGAGAACATCATCAGCAAGACATAATCTTATGGTCCCTCTTGCCTTCTTATCAAGCTTAGCCCAATCCTCATCTAACATTGTTGTAGGTGACTTTGTCTCATTACCAACAACTAACCATTGATCTCTCTCTTCAAGGAGATCCTCCATTTTTAATTTCCACATCTCATAATTAGATCCATTGAACCTTTCAATATCTAAACGAGAATTCATTATAACAAACTTATTTTCCAAAATCAACAATAATAGAAAATAATAAAAGCTCCCACTATAGCCAAAAAACCTCCAATCTTTTAAGAGAAAGGCATCCTAATACTCTACCCAACCTCAGCTCTGATACCAAATGTTGAAAATTGAGGTGTTTATGTAGCTTAATACTTTGTAAAACTTTATGATTTCTTATCTAGATATGTATTCTTTGTTACAGATTCTTTGTGGGTGATTATCTGATTAATCCATTTTATCATTTATAGAATGAAGATTGAAGGTTGTAGAAGAATTAGACAGAATATTAGAAGATACACAACATATACCATGGAGAAACCCTTTTAGGAGAAAACTCCACAAGGAATCAATGTATTATTTAATCTTTGAAGTAGATTACAATAATTCCAATCCTTTCTTGAGAATGCTTCTTTTTCCTTCACCAAATCTTCTTCACAACTTGCAATAAAACTGGTAATAACTCTCTTCAAATTGCTTGAGATAATTAGGCAATAAACAACTTTGCAAACTCCAAAAGAGTTAAAATTACAATGCCCAATACCTATCTCACAAAAGGTATGCATATCTCTTGCAAGTAATGTTATGCCATGAAGAACAATGTCAAATCATCATCTTCATCCATTTGGGCATCCCAAACTAAAGTAGTAACTCAACCTTTATTCTGTAAATATATTCAAGGCTTTATCCGCAAAGTAGGCACCCAAGAGTGGGCCCACTTAACTCAGCCTTCTGAAATATCTTAGCATGCAAAGGAGTTAATTCCAAGAAGCCAACTTGGGTTCCCAAGGTGGGTCCAAGTCATTTTTTGTTAACTAAAACATTTCTCTCCACCATTCATGCACGAATGGTCATCCCCTGTTAATTGAAGGTAGTCACCTATTATCTGTCATGCAACTCAAGTCATTAGTCATGTGTTCCAAGTTAATTGAAGTCAACTAGCATTCAACAAAAACTAATTGAAGATAACTGAACCATAACTGAACTAAACTAAACTAAACTAAACTAATTCTAAACTAAACTAAACTTAACTTAACTGAATTGAACTGAACTAAACTTCATTCATGTAAACATCAAAACCTAACTACTAGGATCTTTACATGCATTTAGAAGTGTTATCTTTTACTCCAAATAGTTAACTTAACTTAAGGTGAGTGTCACCTTCCATGTGGGTGCCCCATGTGCCCCTATTATTTAGGAACTCATATTGGACACCGTCACATGCTCCTAACATTTATAATTAATTACAAATGTTAATTAACATGATTATTTCATCAAATATTAATCTCTTTCTAATCCTAGTGTTGGGGAAAACTTTCCAAGGACTTAGGAGATACATGAAATAAATAATGTTTAGGATTGCAATTAAAAGGCATCCTATTTCCAACATTTATCTTCATCTTCTAGCTTTACATCTACATATGCTAACTAACTTAGAATCAAATTAAAAGCATTCAAATGATTTGTAACAAAATCACCTTCTTTCATCTTTAAAGAATACAACTGTCTTTTCAAATACAACTTATTAGTAAGACTCTTAGTTTGATAAATGTCACCTATTCTCTTCCACAACTTATATGTAGTAGTTTTTTCTGAAATATTCAAGAGAACAACATCAGTAAGACATAATCTTATGGTCCCTCTTTCCTTCTTATCAAGCTTAGCCCAATCCTCATCTAACATCGTTGTAGGTGACTTTGTCTCATTACCAGCAGCTAACCATAGATCTCTCTCTTCAACGAGATCCGCCATTTTTAATTTCCACATCTCATAATTAGATCCATTGAACCTTTCAATATCTAAATGAGAATTCATTGTAACAAACTTATTTTCCAAAATCAACACTAACAAAAAATAGTAAAAGCTCCCACTATAGCCAAAAAACCTCCAATCTTTTAAGAGAAAGCCATCCCAATACTCTACCCAACCTCAGCTCTGATACCAAATGTTAAAAATTGAGGTGTTTATGTAGCTTAATACTTTATAAAACTTTATGATTGCTAATCTAAATATGTATTCTTTGTTACAGATTCTTTGTGGGTGATTATCTGATTAATTCATTTTATCATTTGTAGAATGAAGACAAAAGGTTGTAGAAGAATTAGACAGAATATTAGAAGATACACAACATATATCGTGGAGAAACCCTTTCGGGAAAAAACTCCACCAAGAATCAATGTATTATTTAATCTCAGAATAAGATTACAATAATTCCAATCCTTTCTTGAGACGCTTCTTTTTCCTTCACCAAATCTTCTTCACAACTTGCAATAAAATTGATACTAACTCTCTTCAACTTGCTTGAGATAAATAGGCAATAATCAATTTTGTAAACTCCAAATAGTTACAATTACAAAGCTCAAAGCTTATCGCCAAAAGCTACGCCTATCTCTTGCAAGTAGAGTTCTACCATGAAGAATAATGCCAAAACATGTGCTTCATCCATTTGGGCATCCCAAACTGAAGTCACAACTAAACCTTTATTCTGAAGATATCTTCAAAGCTTATCCTCAAAGTAGGCACCCAAGAATGGGCCCACTTAACTCAGCCTTTTGAAATATATTAGCATACAAAAGAGTTAACTCCAAGAAGCCAACTTGGGTGCCCAAGATGGGTCCAAGTCATTCTCTGTTAACTGAAACATATCTCTCCACCATACATGCAAGAATGATCATTCCATGTTAACTCAAAGTAGTCACCTATTATTTTTCATGCAACTCAAGTAATTAGTCATGCATTCCAAGTTAACTGAAATCAACTAGCATTCAACTAAAACTAACTGAAGATAATTGAACCATAACTGAACTAAACTAAACTAAACTAAACTAATTTTGAACTAAACTAAACTGAACTTCATGCATGTAAACATCAATCAATAACTCCTAGGATCTTTACATGCATTCAGAAGTGTTATCTTTTACTCCAAACAATTAACTTAACTCAAGGTGAGTTCCACCTTCCATGTGGGTGCCCCATGTGCTCCTATTATTTAGGAACTCATCTTGGATGCCCTCACATACTCCTATCATTTAGAATTAATTACAAATGTCAATTAACATGATTATTTCATTCAAAATTAATCTCTTTCTAATCCTAACTGTGTTTGAGAACACTTTCCAAGGACTTAGGAGTTACATGAAATAAATAATGTTTAGGGTTGCAATTAAATGGCATCTTATTTCCAATATAGAAGGAATTGAAAAGGTCACTGAGAGATACAAGAAGTTGATTGATAGAGATGATAGCTTTATTGAAATGTTAGCTCAACAAAGTAATGATCCCTAGACTTTAGGACAGGATGATAAAGAGGTAAAAGATTTCAAGGAATGGCTTGAAAGGGTGAATAAGGATCTTGTTCACTCATTAAGTTGGGAGGTTATAGATGAAGGGCAGTGCTAGAGTAAATTTGGTAGAAAAAGAGGATATTAATGGTGAAGTGGTTAGATACTTTCAAAATCTTCTCAATTCACAATGTAATAGTAGGGAAGAAATAGTAGCTGAAATGTTGAATGTAATTCCAAAAGTGATTAATGAACAACAATATATTATGGTCAAGAAGAGGGTGTCGATGGAGGAAGTGAAGCTAGTTGTGTTCCATCTAGGCAGTGATAAAGCCCCAGGCCCAGATAGTTTCCTGGCATGTTTCTATCAAAAATTCTGGGAAATAATTAAGGTAGACTTATGGGAGGTGGTAGAATAATATCGTGTGCACTCTTATATGTTGAGAGATTTGAATAAGACTCTAATAGCTCTTATTCAAAGAAAAAATATTTTCAGACCTTTGAAGACTTCCATCTAATCTCTCTATGGAACATGATCTATAAGGTGATCTCTAAGGTGATAGCAAACATGTTGAAATTGGTGTTAAAGGATATCATATCAAAGGAGTAGAGTGTCTTTGTTCCTCAATGATATATTGTGAAAGGTATCATTATTTCACATGAAGCAATTCATTTGATTATAAAGGGAAAAACTGATAGGATGTTGGTTAAGTTAGATATCAGGAAGGCTTATGACCAAGCAGATAGATATTTCTTATAGAAAGTGTTAGCTAGATTTGGTTTTTCATCCCCTTGGGTTGAATGGGTGAAGAGTTGTATTGATACACCCATATATTCAGTGTTCGTGAATGGCAGCCCTCAAGGTTTCTTTTCAACAAAGCAAGGTTTGCGTCAAGGTGATCCACTGTCACCCTTTCTTTTTATAATAATGGTTGAAGTGTTAGGAAAATATATTCACAAGGCTTGAAGTGAAGGAAAATGGAAAGGAGTATGTATTGCTCAAGGGGTGGAAGTGGTGACATATCAGAAATTTGTTCATGATACGTTGCTAATGGGTGTGTCATCTCCAAGAGAAGCACGTGCTATGAAAGTTGCGCTGGAAAAGTATTGTATAGCATCAGGGAAAAAGGTTAATTGGCACAAGTTGGAAGTATTTTTCTTTAATACGAGATTGGATAAACAACAGGATTTAGCCCGAATTCTTGGGATTAAAATTGGAAAATTACCTAGGAACTCTCTTGGGACTCCATCAGTTGCAGGCGCATGTATATCTAAATTTTGCAATTACTTGATAGATAGATGCGTGAGAAAAATGGAAGGCTAGAAGGGGAGATTCCTTTCATCAGTAGGTCACATTCCAATGTTAAAACGAGTCATCTCAGTGTTACCTATCTATTCTATAATGTGTTTAAAGATACCAACAAAGATTATTTTTTTAATGGAAAAAAGATGAGGAATTTTTTCTAGAGTGGAAGCAATGAATAGGAAAAAAATTTATTGCTTGCATGGGATAAAGTGTGCACACCAAAACTAGCTGGTGGAGTTGGCATTCAGAAGTGGAATATAATGAATGAGGATATGGGGGCAAAGCTAATATGGAGTATGGTGAGTAAACTAGAACAAAAATGGGTTAGGATTTTACAAAGTAAATACTTGGATAATGCATAGAAAGAGTGAATACTCACAATCCAAAATCTACCAAAAGGTTCAACAATCTGGAATTTCTCGCTAGCCTATAGAAAGGTCATCATAGAACATATCACTTGGCAATTGGGATCGGGTGAGCAAGCTAATTTTTCAGAAGACTCTTGGGAATGATATCTCGTTCTGAAGGAAGATTCAAGGTTAATGGATATCCAACGAGTGACGGAGGAGAAGAGGGGACCGAAAGTTAAAGATTATGTAATTCAGAAGGATGTAGAAGGCATAGAGGAATGGATGTGGAAATTGATTGAGGAGTTGAATTTAATAGCGGAGCAGCAAAGGTTATTGCTAAAAAAATTTCAAGCAAGAAAAGTATATATCAAGGGGGTAGGGATGAAATAGCATGGTGTGGTTCAGGTGATGGAAAATATAATGTAAAGCTTGGGTACAAATTTCTAGAAGAATATTGGCAAGAGGAAGGTTGGACAAATCAACTTTTCTAGAACAAAAATGGTTTGCCTAAGGTGGGATCATTTGTGTGGTTAGCTTTAAGGGGGCACATTCTGACTGGTGAGAGAATTAAGAAATTGGGTTTTCATGACCCAAGTCAGTGTGTAATGTGCAAAGAAAGTGAAGAATCGATGGACCACTTGTTACATTGTGAGTTTGCATATAACTATTAGATATTTTTATTAAATAAATTGAAATGGCAGTCAATGTACCCAGAATTACTGAAGGAAATATTTCAAGGGTGGAGAACAAATGTGGAGAAATATTCTTTTTCATGCATTTGGCAGGTCATCCCTTCGTTTCTTATATGGGAGTTATGGAAGGAACACAATAGAAAAGAATTCAAGGAAAAGAGTTAAGTTTTGAATAAATCAATGCTAAAATAGAATTGACAATATCAAATGTGGTGAATGTGGCGATTGGGAAAAAAAATACAAGAAAATATCCCTTTAATCAAGCTGAAAAAATTTTACAACAGAATTGTACACATGTTAATCTTTTGGTGGTGTGTGGCAACCTAGGATTATGTTCAAAACTATCTTCAACGAAGGTTGTTCAATTGTTGTGGTTAGAGTCAGGGTGGATAAAGGAAATTTTTGATGGTGCTTCAAAAGGGAACCCTGGACCTTCAAGGGTAGGTTGTGTTATTAGGGATGATGCAGGTAATATTCTAGTGATAGGTGCTCAAAATCTCCAAGAAGGAACAAACAATGAGGCTAAAGCTCACATTGTTGTAACTAAGGGTTATTTTTTAGGTTTGATTAAAGGTTAGCAAATCAATATAAATCACAAAACCCAAAGCAATTACAAAACACAATGGAAGTAAACAAAAGAACAATTATACCAGTTAATCGTCGAGACCTCCATGATTCATTTTTGTAACACCTTCTAACTTGCTGGTTGATGTATTGCCCTTAGATCGAACACACGAGCAATCTAGAAATAAATGTCTAAGTCCTACACCAAGCTTTGAAGGATTTGATCAAAGTCTAAATGCCTAATGCCTATGACAATATGAGTGAAATGCTTATGCCATAATAATAATGTAATTCATGAACGTGTAATGTCTCTGTGTAATCAAAAAACGAGAGGAAAATGTCATTTTATAGAAAATGCCATTTTGAATGGACAGGTGAGATTGACTTTTGACGGAGACCTAAAATCAGAGGCCCAGATTAAATATGATAATCCCTAATTAGGGTTAGGGAAAAATCCTTAAATGAGTGGTCGAGATGTCATCTAAGAAGATCGAATCGGCAATGGAGAATAAATGAGATAATTAATTAGAAAAATAAAGATTTTTGAAAATGAAGAAGATAAAAACTGAACTGAAGATCAGTTTTGGAAAAATCAAGAATATGCCCGATTACTTGATTTTTGGAGGAAAGGTACCATTTTGAATTAAATTAATTCAAAATATGGATTTTGTGAAATAATAAATAATCAATTTTCAGATTATTTACTAAAATGAACTGATAGTTAAGACTGTGATGACATTTGAAATAATTTCATTTATTTAAAATGAGACGAATATCAATTTTGGTAATTAAATAATTAAATTTAATTAGTTAATTTAGCAGATAAGACTAATAATTAAATTAATTAATTCATTCATTAAATAATGACAGTTAGTGACATATTAAATAAATAAATAAAACTTATTTATTTAATAATCAGGAAGAAATGACTGAAGAAGGGTAATTAAATAAATTTAGAAATTTATTTAATTAGGGGAAGACTTAGATAATTAATGGCGTATTTAATAAATAAATAAAATTTATTTATTTAATAAT
>VDFB02000002.1:81766739-81909659 GCA_007258455.2 Sequoia sempervirens | reverse complement strand
ATTGATGGTGATAGATGGACGAGTAAGGTGGTGACACGTGGCACAATTTAATTCATTTATTTCACATCGTTGTTGTGAATCAATGCGATCATTGGCCAAATGATTTAAAACATGAAGCCGATGGTTGGAAGTGAATGAATGGAATTAAAGTAACTAATAATTTGGTAATTTCCTGTGGGATCTCGATGTTCATTAGAAGATGAGGTGGTACTAAGACAACATGGGGGAAAAGAATGTCTATAAGAAAAGCCAACTAGAAGGAGAGAGAGGGGCTAGAGATAAAGAGCAGACAGAGAGGAGGTGGTAGAATAGGGTCAGAGATATGAGATCATGGATCTGAGTTTGAAAGCTGAGCTACATGTTTGACTGATGCTTTTGTAATCAAATCCCAAATGATGGCATGCAATGTTGTAATGCCATTTCATTAATAAAGGAAAGCTTCGCTCATCTCTTGCATTTTTTCTATGCAAACCTGTGTTGTTGTGGTGAGTTTTAGTTTGTAAGGGTAGTACCCTTCATCAATTTCTATAGAATTTTGTTACTTTTTCAACCTGCAAAACATGATATGGAACTACTAACCAATGAAACTAATTTATAAAAGATTTGTATGTGAGAATACGACTATGGTATTTTTGTCACAGAAGTGTGCACCCTTTGCTGAGCTGATTAAATCACTTAGCCACCTTGTGAAACATGGGATGATCTCCTTGAGTGTGGGCTCAGATTGTGATAAGCTTGGTAGTAGTAGGAGAAGGTATTGCTAATTCCTAGATTCGAGCTGGTGATTGAATGACACTTCAAAGATGTGTCCTACATTTGGCCAAGCTGCCTAGAAGGTGGAAGAAACCATCATTTGCATAGGTTGTCATTTTGTACGAGCTTAAGATTATTTTGAGGGCCAGTATTTTTCATAATTGTATGAGCTGTCAAAGCAATGTAACAAAGTTAATAATTGTCAACAAAAAATAGATGCTGACATAGGGATTCTAATATTACAAAAATGCCACTTGAAACTCCACATCATAGTGGTTTCAAGCAAACTGTATTACACAAAGATTCATTTCCATGTTGTTCACCAGACTGCAGAGTGAAGCCCATTGCAAGGAATTAAATGTCAAGTTTGCATAGTCTAGTATGCAAAAGAACCAGAGAGCTTTCTATGAGAAATATGAGACCCAAACTACTTTGACCAATTATCTAGCCCATTTAGCTCAGATGTATAGAATAGACAAGTTCCAGAGATACAATTATGGGTTGTCGTAGAACTTGATAAAATATGGTTCGAGAGACTTTTCCATATATGATTTATCCAAGGTTCCCAAGCAGAAGCTATTATTGACTATAGGAGAGAAGGATGCCTTGGAAAATGAATTTATGACTATTGATTTTTTGCACGAGTTTTTTGATTTTCTAGAAGGATGTGTCTAATCTTGCCAAGGATTTGGAATGTTTTTCTAGCATTGCAAATGAAAAGAATGGAAAGGAAGAAGGTTTTTCCTTAAATAAAGGTATCAACCAATGTACAAAATAGATGGAGGTGCGATGTTGGACTAGAAAAGTAGGGTATGTAGATAATCATCAATGATAACCAATATAGAGATCTCAAAAACCCTTGGGGAGAGAAAACAAGCTTTCAATGAATATTTATCCCAACATAATTTGAAGAGGCTGAAGAATGATGAATGAGGTAGTGCTAGGATTCTAGATTTAGATGGAGACAAAAATCATTGCCAAATAAAGCCACTAGGAGTTTTCTTTTTCTATTATTTGTCATAAGTTTCTATGTTAATTGTATTAGCATGGAGCTTGCTAAAGGAGAGATACACAAGTCTAGGAAGAAGCAAATTTGTCATGAAAGTAGTGGAAAATATTTCACCAATTCATAGAAAGAGAGTTGTAACTAGAGGATAATTTTGTAATTTCTCTAGTTTTGAGACTATTGTAGCAACATTGAAAGGTAATGAATAAGGTATGTGGTCTATTTGATAAAATGTATTAAGCAATGTGAGACCTATACCTTGCTGAATCCAAATGTTGCCAAAAGCCCATGTTAAGAATAGCGGTTTAAGGATATTGAGATAAAGGAGACTTCAAAATAAGCTTACAATTATATGAGGCCTTTAAGCACAAGTTGATGATAGTCAAGGGGTTTGTACCAAGATAAAATCCAGTGGATATTATAGGCACCATATATAAAATGAAAGGGGTTAAAGGCTAGAGACCACATGATAGGTAGCAAGTGGAAGACATGAAGTTTTGAAGTCATCATATCAGACATTATGAACTCTCAAAAACATGACAAAAGAGTGATGACAACAAAAAAATGGAGTATGATCATTGACAATGGTAACTATATGAAGATGTTTTAGACAAGTAATATGGAATTTGAATTGAATGAACTGTTAAAAGTCATCCATTGGGAGTTGCTGCAATATCATGTTTGCAAGCTCTTGTGGAGTGAGATGGTTGGAAATTATTTTCTCTGTAATGATGACATGGAAAGTGAAAGATTAAGCTTATTGTCACCAAAAAGGCATTGAAGCGTTGTTCGTAGAGTAGTCTTTAAGGGATATGAAGAAGACCAAGAAAGGACAATAATAATATAATTGTGACAATTCATGGTAACAAAAGGATAGTGTTAATACTAGAAATGTAATCTATGTTGCATATCAAGATACTCCATAGGACAAATGCATAAAGGATAGTCCAATTGCTTGATGGTAAAAGGATAAAGGTAACAGTCCTACTTTTTATAATACCTATAAGTGATAATTTGTCAATGATTTTACCTGTAACACCTGTAACAGTCTTGTGTAAAGGTAGTGACAGTGATATTTATAGTGGCTTCAACATTCATTATTATAAAGGTAGTAAGGTCTTCTCAACAAATGCATGATAAGGTTAAAGGTTTGAGTCCATGAATAGACTGTATAATCAAATCTTTATTCCAATATATATAGTTTATGATAATGTAAGGAATAATCAGCAGTTGTCAAAATGATGATAAAGGTAGGAGATAGAAAGGTTACAAATTTATGACCATGTGCTAAAAGAGAACCTTATGATTCTTCATCTTTAAAAGAATTTTTGATTGATTCATATCTTCTCCCACATGCTCTATTTTCATGCAAGTGGTAGTTTGATGAAGTAAAGTGTAGTTATTGTTTCTTCCAAGTATATAGGGCAGTTTGTTGAGTTGTGCAAACAAATGGAGGGAATGTAGGAGACAGTTTTGATCAAGTTTGAAGCTTTCCCAAGCATCTAGGAGCTATTTTATGAGCCTTAATGGTGGATAGGGTCAAGGGATGACTTTTTTTTCATTCCAACACCTTTTTGCAACACTTTTGAGGGCTGCAAAATAGGGTTTTCAGTTTTGGATGACTAAGGAAAGTTTGACTCAACAAAAACATGTTCCTATCATCTAGTAGCTATTGAGCAACATATAAACAAGCTTTAGGAGCAGTTTTGAGTTAGTTATTTCTCTTCTAACTATTATATTGTAACTTTTTGACTTTTTTTCCAAGCTAGGACAACCTTGTAACTCATTTTGTAGGCTTGTACAATTACTTGTAACTACTTTTTATGAATAAAATTAAGTAGTTTTTGCCTTCTTAAAAGTTATCTTATTGTGTGTAATGAAATGATTGATGAATATTTCTATGAGTTATGTTAATTCCTTTGATATTTGTCTCATTATCAACACCTTTAAGTAGAAGATATATGCATTATTGTAGGTTGTAGGATGTGTAAATGATACAAATAGTTCAAAGTTGTGAAGAGATAGAGTAGATTTTCCTTCTAGGATTGTGAACATCATAACCTTCCTATAAAATATTGATGCATGGGCATATTAAACCTCTGAGTTGTGTATGAAACAACTTTGTTGTTGATCAATTTTGTGTGGAAAGGTAGTTTTTTAGGTCTCAAAAAACCATTTGGTGCATCACCTCTTAGTTTTAGGATTTATTTTCATGTTTCCTTCTTACCCTTTTCTCAACAAGCATCATTAGTTTACTTAGTTTAGGTGATAACTCGAAGGGAACCATCCCTCTCTGGAGGTTGATCTAAAAAATCAGAGCCCACACTCAGGGAGATCATCCCATGTTTCACAATGTGGTTGAGTGATTTAATCAGCTCAACCAAGGGTGCACACTTTCATGACAATAGTTTTTGGCATGCCCGATGGGACTATTTGAACTATCTCAGTTCAAAAATCATCCTTTCATTGTTGATATTTGGTGTGTATATTTGTAATCTCTACCTTTGGAGGAAAAAAATATTCACACACCTAGTGACTCCAAGTTATTCTACTAGTTTCAAGAAGATCAAGTGTTGGTATGTTTTCAATTCTTTGCAAAAAATTAGTGTTGATAATTCTAGTTTTAAGATAGTTCAATAAATTTTCAGCTTGTGTGAATGCTTTAGCATGTCAAAATTTTATGGAGATATGTCTTTTTCCCCTTCATTTTTTGAAAAATCAGCTTATGTGCCTCCTTATTAGTCATGTCAATCTGAAAAACACTATCCCAAATAACTTGGCTTCAAGAAACTATTGGTGTTTTCCTAATTCTTGCGATCCTCCTAGCTTGGTTGAACCCTCTTGGAATCCTTCTTATGCTTACAATCATCCTTGTGAAATTCATTTTTCTCTAAATCATCATTGTTACCTTCCTAGCAAGCTCCAAAATGCTGAAAATATAGAGATTGGTGGCATCAAAGACATATTGTTGAACTTCAAGAAGCAACTTATTGAACTTGAGAGAGATAAATAATTTAACTTGCAACAAGAAGATTTTTCTTTTAAAACTTATTGCAATTAACAAGAGGTGAGAGAACAAAAGAGACATGAATAAGAATACTTATTTAAACAAAATTTGGCTAACAAGGGGTAGCTAAGTCAATTACTTTCCCAATCACAAGAATACAAGGTTCAATCAAATTTATTTGTGCCAAGTTTTAAGCAAGAAAAGTCATTTGAACCTTCGAGTTAGCTTCCTCTTTTCATACAAAATCTTGCACATGCACAAAATCAGTCAATTATTCCTCATGAGAAGCTCCCTCAGACATTCATTCATTCTTAAGAAATCCAAAAAGACCTTTATAATCAGCTTCCTTTTCTATCACCATTTGCCTTTGTAAAAATGGTCCCATTGTCTACCAAGATAGGTGGTTTAGTGAACAAGAAGAGGAGGTTTTTGGGGAAGAACAAGAAGAGTTTCTTGTTGTTCACACCCTTGAACATGGTGCAAAAAATGAAAAAATAAAATTTGTTGCAAAGGGATGATGAGCATGATCAGTTAGGATAACAGGTTGAAGGAAAAGAAAGAGATGAGGAGAATATGCTAATGTCTATGTTAACAAATTATTTTGGACAACAAGATAAAAGCAAGAAAGAGTTGGTGAAAATTAGGATTTGACATTCTTATTTGGTGAAATTCCTTCTTTCAATGAGAAAGAGGAAGAGAGAATACAAATTTCAATATCATCACAATTTTTGAAGCAGATAGAAGATGAGAATGAGCATGAAAAAATGTTGGTCCTTGAGGAGACAAATGAAGACAATCTTGTTTTACAAAATGGAGAAGTTGGCACACACAAGGTTGCTAGTTAGAGTTGTCATGAGCTCAAAATCAGTCCTCCCATACAAAAAGTAAATAGGAGGTTGAAGAAGACCTATTTTAGGATGATTTGGAGGCATTTGTTCAAATCTAGATGCCAAGCCAACACTAATGGAAGAGGAAAATCATGAATAGCAAGAGCATAAGGAAGAAATTTTCATGTCTCCACCAAATTAGTCACAAGAGGTTGTCTTTAAAAGTAAGAAAAATGATGAAGAAGTAGCCCACAATCAAGAAACCAAAAAGGAAAGATCAAAGTTTATCCTTTCAAGAGGATGTCCTATCAGATATCTAGCCAGAGTGGAGGCCACCAAATTATCACAAGTCATGCTTGCACCCAAGCATGAAGTTGCAGCTAAAGAAGAAAACATTCAGCCTAATTATCCACTTCAAAACAATAGTTTGCATGACCAATATGAAAAGGTAAGTGGATTTTATTTCATTCTTCAAGAGACATTATAGCCATTGGTTAGACATTTGTTCAATCTCCACTTTTTCTTGGCTTCTCATAAGCATGCACGAAGGATTGCAAACTCATGAAAAAGGGAAGCTATTTCAAGGAACTAGTTAATGGTTTCATTTCAGTAGGTCTTGTTGCTAGCTAGTGTAGGTTAGGATAGGTTTCTTTCAAGTTAATAAGTGCTAATGCACAATGTTAGCCTATCTTTTTCCAAGTGCTAAAGTGCAGTTAGTTTAGGCATTTGGTTAGCTATTCATGAGGTGTTATCAGCTATAGTCAAGTTTGGTTTTGATTTATTTTTAGCTCTTCTTGACTCCTATGTTGAATGGATAAGCTAGGATACTGGTCTTTGAGTTTTATTAGGAAAAAAATTAGCAGAGGTCACTGAAAATGTTGGTCTATTTTAATTTTTCAGTAAAATATCCTTTAAACAAATTGATTATGCTATCTTAAAAGTTTGTCATCTTATTTCAGGAGTTTAAAATGTTTTAAGTTTTTGGAAAAAAAAGGTTACTAGGATGTTGTGTCCATCATTAAGGGGATGCCATATATTCATATTTGAAAATGAGTCCTAGTTTGTTAGTTCTTTTGACTTTATGAAGAGACATTATCTTGTCGAGTGTCAAAAGGATTTAATGCTTTCAAAGATACATGCATATTTTTTGGAGTGAATTTGTTTTGGGAAGGGTTTGAGTCCAATATGTCTAGGTCTAGCATTTCTAGGGTTTTATCATTTTTTGACTCTTTGCATTACTGTTTGCAAGCTTCATGGTAGCCAAGAGGTGATCGGGTTGCATTCATGGGATACTAAGAATGCTCATTTTTTAATATATGTTCATTCCTAGTTTCAAAAAGGTTCATAGGAATCAACATATTATTTCCATACAAAAGCATGCGTGATAGTTTGATGAAGGTTCTAGTATCAATGGGCTCGAAAGGTTTCTTAGACTTCAACATTCTAATAACGTATTAGTCAATCCACCTTTTGATAGAACAATTTGGTGTACAATAGATTCATGGGATATCCAAACATACTATCACTCACAAGAAGAACAAAGTATCATAGTGACCATATTACCAGGGGTACATTACCCTCTCGTAGCTAAAGGGTGGTCTAAAATACCTTTTAAAGTATCCCATTTAAAAGGAAGTAGAAGAAGCTCATTTCAACATTTCTCCAGAAAATCGTGGTGGTTGAGGACAGATGTCTTGATGTTCCTACTCTAGTTTTTAATGACTACAATTTGGGGGGTAACTAAGGTTTTCCTCATTAATCAAGCTTCTTGATAAAAAATTGGGTCTATTATTTACCTTTTCTCAAAGGAAAACACTACATAAAATGTGGTTGTGGAAATCAACGTTGAAGACAAATCATTCTAAAGTTGATCTACAGTCATGATGAAGTTAAATGTTGCCAAGAAATGTATGAATCCATAGGGGAAAAAAAGGAATGCTAATAGTGTGTATGTGAATGTGAGATAAGAGGGATTCACTGCACACTATCTCTTCGTTCTCAAGATATCACCAGGGAACGAATTTCCCTTATCCACCTCAACATGAAGGAATTGTGAAAGAGATGGGTGTATGTTAACTGTTATAGGGAGCTACTTAATAATCTGAGAGTGAAACTTCTAGATTCCTGCCTCAAACAAAGGAGCTCTCAGCCAAAAGACAAGCACAGATTCAGGACGTCAATGCAGCAGGCTATTGTCGAAATAGTGTGCTAGCGTCCTAAGCGACAAAAAGCTCAGGAACTCAAGTGGGCAAGACAAGGTATCACTTACTGTCTTGGGTCAGAGGTGTGCTAGACAAAATAATTAGACAAAATGCAGAAAATTAGAACAAAGTACAAGGAGAACTTGGAGAAAACTTACCTTCAACCGAATGTTTGAGTCTTCAATCCAAGCTTCGCTTTGCAACCTACACATAGAAGAACAAGGGGAAAAGGTTGTGGTTGTATATGGGTCTACCTTAGTCAGACCCCCGTTTTGGTGTTCCCACCTCCACGGACAACCAAGTGGAAAGGAGTGCAAATGAAGTAAACAAAGTGTGTGGTGAAAGAAAAACCCGCTTTAGGAGTAGAACCCACACCGCGAAGTAGCAAATGAACAAGTAGAGAGAGAGAGAGAGATAGCATTACCCATGGGCCTTGACCCTCTCCAGAGCACACAGACACACCGTTGAGCACTTGGTTGAGAGTTGTAGCTTTTGGAAGGACCTCAGTCCAGTATGGCTTCACTTGTGAGAGTGCTGCTATCAAGAAATGAAGAGAACTTAGGAATGAAAGTGTAGAGAGAGATTTTATGAATGGATTGAACACCCAAGTGAGAGCCAAGGAGGGATTTTTGTTGCATGCAAGGGCGAAAAAGATTCGTTACACCCGAATCTCGACTACTAGGACACGTGTCATGAGAGTCAAGATTCGAGATTCCCCATTTAAAACTTAGAAAACTGCTAGGATGCTAGCACACTGCGCAGGTGTCCAAGGCCTAGATTTTTGGGAAACATGTTGTCAGGCTTCTGTTGCTCTGCCATTAGTCCACATGGAGTTAAAATCGTGAGATTTCAACTCATGGGATTTTTTTCATTAATTCCCTAAGGTGTCATAAATGTTAGGAAAAAAGTGCAGAAATGTGGAATTTCCCTTAGGTGCAATTCTATGACATTACATTTTTCACCCACTTTAGTGGGCTCGATTTTGAAAAATATTAGCCACACTAAAGTAGAGAAGAAAAATTTCACCTCAAATTTTGAATTTTATAGATTTATGTTCCAGGAAAAAAGGGGGCCTTAGAGGCCACCAAGGTCAAGGTAACCGGTACTGAAGGTTCCCCCAACAACCAAGCTCAACAAGCAGCGACAAGGCAGTTGTAAAAAGTTGCGCAAAACTTTATCCTGCAAAACTAAAAAAAAAAGTCGTTGATTTGGAAGAAAAATATGATCAATAGGTGACTATACGCCCCCTCATAAGTTTTCCCTTAGCTTGGTGGGGTAAATTCAGGAGAAACCGGGGAGGCACAAACTCTAGGAAAAATGGGCCTTAGGGGGCGTATATATACCTAGGTGGGCCCCTAGAAGGGTCACTTTCACTATTCACTGGGAGCAAATTGTTGACTTTTGTGAGAGAAAATTCAACAAAATGCCAAGCAGGAGGGAGTACAAGGTGCCTAGGTTAGAGTAGCTATGCATCGACATTGCTAAGGGTCATGAGGTGGACCAGGTAGGCCTCTAAACCTCATTTTTTGCGATTTAAGGTCCTTTTTTAGCATTTTTTTATTCGACGAGGTGCGCATACGTCCATTTTGGCTGCTCGTGTCCAGAATGCACGTTGTCATCTTCGTTCCATGCCCGTGTCCCTAGTATGGTCTAGTGTCTCAAGGATGCACTGTCATCCTTGAGGCGTCCATGGCCAATAGGTATGCATGTGCGGAGTGTAGACGTCTACGTGTGCACATGCATATTGAGAATTTTTTTAACTTTATATCAGGATTCCATGTTCTAACTTAGAATTTTTTCACTTTTTGCAGGAGTATCGGGAGATTCATGAGCATCCTAGAGGGCAGGCTTACTGACTAGTTCGGGAGTAGAGGGACTATCTCACCACATACGAGGTCACCCATCTGGAGTAGGTCAGTCTCTATCATGCATTCACCATGATAGAGATGCACTACCATGAGCGAATTCTAACAGTGCTGGTGGAGCGGTGGGATGCCACTATGTCATCTTTCCAATTACCTACTGGGGAGATGACCACCACATTGGAGGATGTTTATCGGATCCTCAGACTACCCATCCACAGACGACGGGTGGCCATTGATGACACTTGATCTGTAGGAGAGCGAGCGTAGGGAGTTTGTTATTGCTCGAGATAGATAGATGGTAGCGACGACATGAACCATATTTACACACACTAATATGACCAGACACGAACCACTGCACCACTGCTGCACCGGGTGATGGTCGTGATTGTTGCTTTTCAGATCACGATAGATGATCGAAGCTCTCACCTTCATGGGGGCCTCATCCACATTATCAGAGAGATGTTAGAGCATCAAATGATTTTTTCCTGTGGGCATAGTATGCTAGCGCACCTCTACCAGGAGTTAGGCCGGTACGCTCAATATGAATACTGTAGTCTGACATCATGCATACTTTTGTAGGTGTGGGCCTTTACCCACATCATGTGCACGAGGCTAGTTGGTTTTTCCCAGTGACAACCTTATTGCATCCCTATGGCTCATTGTTACAATATGACAGACCAGTGGAGATTTGGAAATTTATAGTTTTGGCGGCTATAGTTCGATAATCTTACTGTGGATGGGGTCAGATGGAGACCCTATCAATTTTTTCGATGGGTAGATGATGGTAGGTACTAGATGAACTTGCAACGGGACTGTTTTCTAGTAGGTCGCCATGATCACATCATCATGCCATACTACTGGAGTCAGGTCATGTGACGACATGGTTGTATACAGACTATTCCTCCAGATGTGCCCACATACTCTAAGGCTTATAGGAGTGCGGCTAGACTCGAGGATTGCCCCCACTCCACCATCACCAATTTTGTTCCCTTAGATGATGATGAGCCCTACCATGATCTACTACCATGGTGATGGTGGATAATGTCAAGATTGCTATAGATTTTAGTGGGTGGTGGGATAAGAACCATCCTCCTATGTTTGGCGAGGGTGCTCCCAGAGGGGATCTGGGCCCATAGGGGGACGTGCCACCTCCACCCCCACAAGATGACGAAGAGGGTGGTAGCAGGTTGGTAAGGAGGAGGAGGCAACACCACAGATGTTGAGGCAGTGGAGGAGGTCAGACCCCCCAACATCTACTCTTGTCTTATCAGTGCCACCTGCACCCACAACCACATTGGTGGCAGCCTTGGCGGCCTTGGGAGTGACTACCGACATCAACGCATCAACGATATGGGTCCTAGCACCGCTCCTCACCTTGATCCCACATGGCAGCTAGGGGACCCAAGTATATAGAGCATGTTGTTTATGTTTCAGTATTTTTAGTTTTTCTATTTATGATTATAGATATCTGCCATGTGATACTGATTTCTCTCCTTCCTTTTGTGGTTGTAGAGGATGCACAGGGATGGAATGGGTTGATGGCTCAGTGTATTTCAAAGGTGGCTCCTAATGTGTTGATCCAAGGGACGATCCTCAAGGTTTTTTGGTTAATTTCTGTGGGGCAACATGCCCACATTTTTGAGTTGGTAGCATGCTTGAGGACTGCTTACAAAGAGCGGGGAGTCGAGATCGTTCAACTAATTGCAGAGCTCACCACTGTTTGGGGGTAGTGTGACCAGCTATTAGGGGAGCTGCACATGGTGCTTGATGAGTGAGATGCAGAAGTGAGGAGGGACAATTCTGCTAAGTAGGCATGTGATTCCCTTTAGAGCCACCCCGATGACCTTAGTAGGTAGCCAACAACTGTGATCCTGACAGATGTTCAATAGCTACAACAAGAGCTGAGACATGCACGGATGCCGATATGCTTGTTGTAGGGAGAGGTCAGAGGGATGTGGATGGCTCTATCCATATCACACTTACATTGATCCTATTCTATGACCACCATGCATCCCCTTCCTAGACCACATCACTAGTAGCCAGAGCCAGAGGGCTCGAGGAGCCATGTGCTGTAGCCATAGGGGCTTGTGATTTTGTACATAATTTTTGTAGTGGGAGACACACACACACATATATATTTGTAGATATTTTGTATAGAAATATATTCAGTAGCCACTCATTTTTTATAGTAGTGGCCCAATACATGTACATGACATTTGATACATACACACATATATATACTATTTCAAAATCATGGCATTGTATATTTTAAAGTTCATGCATTTTATTTCATGTATGTTGATGCTATGGATGTTATATGATCATATGGATGTATGTTTACATTAGATGCTAACATGATTTAATAAACATGCATGGTTGTATGTTAATTAAATTCAATGATGACCTAATTTCCTTAAAATTTGTAATGTGATACATGGATACATAGCATAGTGAGATACATGTATGTATATTGCACACACACACGTGGTCACATCATAACACAATTTTTTTTTATAATGTGTTAATGAACAATTTCAACATATGTAGTGATACTACCCTTTCAAGGAGAGAACACCGCATACATGACACATGGGACACTACGCATAGTATCGAAAAAGGTGCATCGCATTAACAGGCTCTTTTAGAGGCATTCCATCCATAGATGATAATCCATAGGCACCTGAATCATACATAGAGACAACAATGTAGGGGCCTAACTAGTTAGGACTAAATTTCCCTCTCTGATCAGGCGACATATTCACATTTCTCTAATTCTCATAAAGAACCAGGTCTGCTAGCTTAAAGGTCCTCAGTAGCACATTTTGATTATATTATCTCAATAACAACCATTGATAAGCTTTAAGATGAATGAGAGCCTACAATCAACACTCATTGAGCATCTGTAGAGACGAAATTTCCAAATTCAAAGGCATGATAGCTTCGGCACCATACATGAGGTTGTAAGGAATTGTTCCCGTCACCATATGGACACTCATGCGGTAGGCCCATAAAGTGTATGGTAATTGAATGAGCTCAAGAGTTTTGTTAGATGCTTCTGCTTGGCCATTGGATTGTGGATAGTAAGGCACATAAAATATATGATGGATGTGAAATTTCTCTAGGAATTGCTTTACTTCCTTATTCTTGAATGGCATTCCATTATCAGAGACAAGTGTAGCAAGCAATCCAAAATGAGAAATAATGTTGTTGAGGAGAAAACTATAGATAGCCTCAGCGTTCGTGGAATAGCTTCGACCCATTTTGTGAAGTAATTTGTGGTGGTAATGATAAAGGTATGTCCCTTGGAAGAAGGAGGTGATATCTTTCCAATAATATCCAACCCCCATTTTGTGAATGGCCAAGGAGAGGTCTAATTTTGTAACTCTTGGGCAGGTGCATGAATGAGACGACTGTGTTGTTGACATTGAAGGAACTTTTTAACAAAATTTAAGGAATCTTGCTCCATCATTTTCCAATAGTACCTCATTTGTATCAGTTTCCTTACTAGGGATTTACCTCCAAAGTGTGCACCCCTAAAGCCTGAATGGGATTCTTTAAGGGCGAGGGGTATCTCTGCTTTAGTGAGGCATCGTAGAAGCAACCCGTTATACAATTTTTTATAGAGAACATTGGATAAAATGACATATCATGCTGAAAGATTTCATATACGAGTGCGATCATTCTTTGTCGCATCATCGGGAAAGTTTCTAGTCTTTAAGTAGCTATAGATATTAGAAAACCATTCTCTCAAGTCTACATGAGAACACACAAGGGCCTCAGATTCTGATTGATCAGAAACCGTTGGGGTTTGTAGGGCCTGAACCACGAAGTGGTATTCTTTCATATCCTCTTCCGAAGGTACCAAGGAAGCAACGCTTTCCATGGCATCAACATGTCTATTCTTCCTTCTAGGGATGATTTCTATTGTGAAAGAGGAGAACCGATCAAGCAAAGAAAAAGTGAGGTCTCGATATCAAGACAACTTATCTTGTTTTGCTTGATAGGTCCTCATAATCTGATTCACAATAATCTTAGAGTCACCTAGTATGCAAAGATGTTTTATCTTAAGCGCAATCATGGCACGCAAGCCAGCAATAAGAGCTTTGTACTCAATGATGTTATTAGTGCAAGGAAAATCCAATCAGAAGGATAGAGGGACCAGTTTTCCATCAGGGGATATTAAGACCACACCCACTCCAGAACCAGTTTGACACCTCGATCTGTTGAAATACATCTTTCATTCAAGGTCATAATTAATTATGAAAATATTCTCATCAGGGAATAAATCCAACCTTGGGAAGGAGCGAGATGAGGGAGTATTTTCCAATTGATCAACAACTGCTTGACCCTTTATTGATTTCTGAGTAACGGATTTTATATCAAACTCAAAAAGCAACATAACCCATTTCACTAACCTCCTAGCAAGGTCAGCACTAGAGAAAAGATGGTTTAAAAGGTTAGTCTTTACAATGACATGTGTTTAAGCATGGAGAAGATAGTGCCTCAACTTTTGTGTAGCAAAGACAAGAGTGAGGCATTGTTTCTCCATGGAGGAATAATGAGTTTCGTAATCGACTAGGACACAGCTAATGTAGTAGACCGCTCTCTCTTTCTCGACATCATCATATTGAGCCAACAAAGTTGCCAAAGCATAGGGTGATGCTGCGAGGTAAAGAAAAAAGGGTCTATCTTCCATATCCGACATCAATACAGGAGGATTAAACAAATAGGATTTGATTGACTCGAAAGCTTTCTGGCACTCTTCATCCCATATGAAGCAAATATCTTTCTTCAATAAACAAGTGAAAGGAAGGGTACGATCAACCAATTGAGATATAAATCTATGAATCGTTTGAATTTTCCCCTGCAAAATTTGTAATTTAGTAATATTTCTAGGTGGAGGAATGTTAACAATGGCATCAATCTTATTCGTGTCAACTTCAATTCCATGGTGAGAAACTATAAATCCAAAAATCTTGTCAACATCTATATCGAAGACACATTTATTGGGATTAAGTCTCATCTTATAGATTTGAAGCCTTTTGAAGATAAGACAAAGGTTCTTTACATGATCATGACAGGTTATTGACTTCGCCAAAATGTCGTCAACATAGTCTTCTAGGATTTTGTGGATAAAATTGTGAAATATCAGGGTCATCGCCCGTTGGTAAGTTGCTCCTGAATTTTTCAACCCAAAGGGCATGACCGTATAATAAAAGGTACCCCAAGGGGTAGTGAAGGCTATCTTGTACTAATCTTCTGGGTTAATACAGATATGATTGTAACCCAATAAGCCATCCATAAAAGATAACAATGCATGGCATGTAGTCGAATCTATAATTATGTCTATATTAGGAAACGAAAAATCATCCTTAAGAGAAGCCTTATTTAGATCAAAAAAGTCAATGCATATACGAATACGACCATCAGGTTTACTAAAAACAACGATATTCAAGATCCAAGGGGAGTAATCAATTGGACGGATAAAGCCTAATTTCAACAGCTTCTCTATCTCAGTCTTAACCATATGCTACCCTGGGATTAATCTTTCGGATTTTCTGTTTAACAAGATTGGCGTTAGGACATAAGAAAATATTGTCAACCACTATGTACTCATCGATACTGAGCATATCCTCATACATCCAAGAGAAGATACTAGGACACGAATGTAAGAGATCAAAATGTTCATATGCTTCATGAGAAGAGAGACACTTCCCAATCTTAATTACCTTTTTAGAGGACTTAGGATCCATAGAGATTTCAATAGTGTCTCCTTTAAGGAGGGAACTATGATCTTTAGGATGGGATATTAGAACATCATCATTAACATTAGATAGAGGGTCCTCCTCATCAATACTCAAGAAAAATTCTCCAAAGTATGCTTGCTTATGCAAGTGATACGAGAATCATCTTTTGTGGTGAAAAGGAGGTAATAGGGAATAGGTTCCTAGGAATTCCTCAAGTGCTTCATCTGAAGAGAAGATATCTAAAGGGATTTTATTGGCATGCTCCCTTTCCTCTATCAATTCGGGATGGACCAAGTTCAACGGTTCAGCTGAAATCATGTTAACACTCTACCAAGGTTTCTACTTAGATTGTTTGATAGAGCATCCCAAACCCAGATAATGCTTGTGTGGCTTGAACTGGATAGGGAATTGGATTCCTTGCTCGATATTCCCTAGGCCTTTCTATCCATAACCATATCGAGAAGCAAGCTCATATCCAAAATCGTAACGAGTTTTCAAAACTTTGAGAGGTGGCAACTCTACATAGAGTGTTTCATTCCACCAATAAATGTTGAATGTCTCCACGGGAGCATTCCCACCTTTTTCTCTAGGTTCACAAACATTAACCTCCTTTGTAGGAGTGGGATTACCCTCCTCAGTAGAGGAAGGAGTGGTCTCCTAAATAGGGTCACACTTCTCTTTCTCAATGGGGATATCATCCTTCTCTACATTAGAAGTACACAAAAACTCTATGTAAGAGGGGTTTTCCTTGTATTCTGCGATAAAGAATTAAGAAAATTCCAAGGAGCCCCAATCATCACCAAGTAAAGCATTCGATTGAGAAGGATAAGGGGAAGATGGGGGAGACCTAGGATCTTCTACTTTAGGTGGTTCATCTTTAAAAACACTCACTCTAGGTACAACTTCCATAGAGGGTATTGACGAAGAACACGCCATAGCATCAATGGTTAAGGAACCACTTTAATCATAACCACCTGATTGTTTGCGATAAATTTTAAGGAACAATGCAAATTAGAGGTTACAATGCCCATAGAATGAATCCATGGTCTCCCCAAGAGAAGATTGTAAGGTAAAGGTCTAGGCATCACATAGACCAAGGTAGGTAAGGTAACGAGACCCAGTTGCAAAGGCAGTATTATTGTGCCTAGAGCCTAACAACCAACATTATCAAACCTGTGAATATACAAGGAAGAATCCACTAAACAAGATGAATCAACTTTAATCTTAGGTAATAGATCGATACTGCAAACATTGAGAGTTGAACCAATGTCAATAAGAGTATGCCTAATACTGATATTATTAACATTAATTATAATCATCAAGGGATCCACTTGCTTCTGCACATCCGGAGGCGAGAGTTCTTGCAAATGGAACACAATATTCAGTGAATCTGCTCGAATATGAGCCAAAAATGCATTAACATCCATGGGCCTAGTGGAGGTAGGAAAGAGAATGTTTTGCAAAGCTTCTTGAAGCATCTCCTGATAAACCAGAGCAGTTTGAAGAAAATCACAATGTGATATCTTAGCCGGAGTAATATGAAGTTGCTTGACAAGTTCATAGTCACCTGGTGCTTTGATAGTAGGTTTAGGTGCTGCAGGAAGGCTTGGTTGAGAAGGTGGCAAAGAAGTAGGATCTTGAGTAGGTTGAGATGTAGGAACAAAAGGTTGTTGATCCAAGTTCTATTTGTTTCTTCTTTTATTATATGTGTGCCCAACAACATTGTATGAAGGGGAGTTGGAAGCTTTCACGAACCTTGAATATAGGTCCGATGAATTACTACGACATGAGATTCCATAGACAGAATAATCCTCCCTAGAAGAGGAGTCAACTGGGTCACATAAATGACAGGTTTCTTAGGGCTCGAAGGAGCCATAGAGACCACTACTACATTTATTGACTCCTTAGCCGATGGTGAGGAGGCTTGCTCGAGAGATTTATAGATATGGGAGGACACTTCTAAGAAGTCATCTAGAGTATCATCCAACATATCAAAATCCTCCTTAGAGAAATCATTACCATAAACATGAAAACATTGTAAGAATAAATCCGACATGGTTTGCGTCGGGTTCACTAAAATTTGAGATAAGAGGGATTCGCTGCACATGGGTCTCTTCATTCTCAAGAGATCACCAGGGAATGAACTTCCCTTATCCACCTCAGCATGAAGGAATTGTGAAAGAGATGGGTGTATGCTAACCGTTACATGGAGCTACTTAATAATCTGAGAGAGTGAAACTTATAGATTCATGCCTTAGACAGAGGAGCTCTTAGCCAAAATACGGAAGCGTGGATTCAGGATGTTAGCACTACGCGCTGTCATCCAAATAATGCACTGGTGTCCTAAGCAACATAAAGCTCAAGAACTCAATCAGATAGGACAAGGTATCACTAGCTCGAGTCAGAGGTGTGCTAAATGAAATAACTAGACAAAATGAAAAAACTTAGAGTAAAGTAAAAGGAGAACTTGGATAAAACTTACCTTCCACCGAATGTTCGAGTCTTCACTCCAAACTCTACTTTGCAACCTACACACAGAAGAACAAGGGGAAAAGGTTGTGGCTATATAAGGGTCTACCTTAGTTAGACCCTCATTTTGATGTTCCCACCTCCATGGACAACCAAGTTGGAAAGGAGTGCAAATGAAGTAAACAAAGCGTGTGGTGAAAGCAAAACCCGCTTCAGGAGTAGAATCCACACCACAAAGTAGCAAATGAACAAGTAGGAGAAGAGAGTAAAAGAGAGAGACAAAGAGTGTTACCCATGGGCCTTGACCCTCTCCGGAGTGCATGGATGAACCATTGAGCACTTTCTTGAGATTTGTAGCTGTTGGAAGGACCTCAGTCCAACATGGATTCATTTGTGAGAGTGCTGCTATCAAGAAATGAAGAGAACTTAGGAATGAAAGTGTAGAGAGATCTTTTCTGAATGGCTTGAAGCCCCAAATGAGAGCCAAGGAGGTATTTTTTTTGCATGCAAGGGTGGAAAAGAGTCATTACACCCAAATCCCAACTGCTAGGACATGTGTTGTGAGATTCAAAATTTGAGATTCCCCATTTCAAGCTCAGAAAACTGCCAGGACGCTAGCGTGTCATGCAGACGTCCACGCATTGTGCAGGCGTCCAAGTCCTAGATTTTTAGGAAATGTGTCGTCAAGCTTCTGTTTCTCTACCATTAGTCCACATGGAGTCAAAATTGTGAGATTTTGACCCATGGGATTTCTATCATTATTTCCCTAAGGTGTCATATATGCTAGGCAAAAGTGTAGAAATGTGGAATTTCCCTTAGGCGCAATTTTGCGACATTACAACAAATAATTTGGTTTTATAGAGATTGTCAAAGTAGTAGGAGTTTCCTCCTGATATTTCTACCTTGAGATAGGAGTTTGGAGAGTTTAAGAAGGATATGGTAAAATCCCAACTTTGTATGAATCAAGTGGAGGTTATTGCAATGGCTATAGCTGTTGTAGTTATTGTGCATAGAGGTAGAAATTACAGTATATAGAGGTGCAAGTGTGCAATAGTTGATAGTAATGAAAGTATGATCCTTTTGGGAGCACGATTAATTATTTATTTGGAGGCCTCTCTTATACATTGCTAAGGTCAACAGTGGGTGATGTGCTAACCTATGACCAAAATTTTGATGAAGTAATGGCAGAGTATCATAACAAGTTTTTCATTATAGTATCTGTAATGCAAGAGTGCTTTGCACCTATGATTGAAGCTACAACACAAAAGGATATTATTAAATAATTGATTTTTTAATAGAGGATGTGATAGAGGTTGGTTGAATCTTCATGGATTATATAAGCAATATAGAGCTCTCAAAAACCCTTGGGGAGAGAAAACAAGCTTTCAATGAATATTTATCCCAACATAATTTAAAGAGGATGAAGAATGAAAAATGAGGTAGTGCTAGGATTTCAGATTCAGATGGAGACAAAAATCATTGCCAAATAAATCCATTATGAGTTATCTTTTTATTATTATTTGTCATTAGTTTCTATGTTAACTGTATTAGCATGGAGTTTTCTAAAGGAAAGATACACAAGTCTATAGAGAAGCAAATTTGTCATGAAAGTAGTGAAAACACTTTCACCAGTTTGTAGAAAGAGAGTTGTAACTAGAGGATGTGGTAATGAATAAGGTATGTGGTCTATCCGATAAAATGTATTAAGCAATGTGAGACCTATACCTTGCTGAATCCAAATGTTGCCAAAAGCCCATGTTAAGAATAGCGGTTTAAGGATAGTGAGCTAGGGGAGACTTCAAAATAAGCTTACAATTACATGAGGCATTTAAGCACATGTTGATGATAGTCCAAGGGTTTGTACCAAGATAAAATATAGTGGAAAGTATAGGAACTAGATAGAAAATGATAAGGGTTAAAGGGCAGAGACCACATGACAGGTAGTAAGTGGAAGACATGAAATTTTGAAGTCATCATATCAGAAATTATGAACTCTCATGAACATGATAAAATAGTGATGGAAAAAAACAAATGGAGTGTGATCATTGAAAATGGTAACTATATGAAGATGTTTTAGACAAGTAGTATGGAATTTGAATTGAATGAAATATTAAAAGTCATCCATTGGGAGTTGCCGCAATATCATATTTGCAAGCCCTTTTGGAGTGAGATGGTTGGAAATTATTGTCTCTGCAATGATGGCATGGAAAGTGAAAGATATAAGCTTACTGTCACCAAAAAGGCATTGAACATTGTTTGTAGAGTAGTCTTTAAGGTCTATGAAGAAGACCAAGAAAGGATAGTAATAATATAATAGTGATAATTTATGGTAACAGAAGGACGGTGTTAATATTGAAAATGAAGTCTATGTTGCATATCAAGATACTCCATAGGAAAAATGCATAAAGGAAAGTCCAATTGCTTGATGGTCAAAGGATAAAGGTAACAATCCTACTTTCTATAATACCTATAAGTGATAATTTTTCAAGGATTTTATAGTGACACAAGGAGAATTTGCATAGCCTATCACATTGTTTCTCTCAAACAATTCCTTGTACACCTATTGATGATAGTATAGGGATAGAGTGTAGTTTTATGTAAAAGTAGTGGCAATGATCTTCATAGTGGCTTTACCATTCATTATTATAAAGGCAGCAAGGTCTTCTCAAGAAATGCATGATAAGGTTAAAGGTTTGAGTCCATGAATAGAATGCATAATCAAACCTTTATTCCAATATATATATAGTTTGTGATAATGTAAGTGTAGAAGAGGGGGATTCACTACTCACGAGTTCTATTCATTTAGAGATCCTCATGGGGAGAACTACCCTAAACTACCTCAAGGAACAACAGTGAGAGTTTCAGAATCCAAAAGAGCAGGTCATAGAGATTCTCTAGGCAAATTGACAAGCTCTTGGCCAAAGGAAGTTAGTGCAAAATATAGATGATAGCGCGACGTGCTAGTGTCCCAGAGGTGCATTGGAATCTCGTACAGACCAAAGAATGAGTTTATCACAAAAATTCCTAAATGACTGCTAGCTATTTGATTGCTAAGAATTTACAGAATGTGATAAAGTAGTAGAATACAATAGAATTGAAATAAAGTGAAATAGAAATGTTAGAGATAAGGAGAAGAAAGGAAATAAATACTTACAATTATGTGAGTGATGAAGCCTCCACCAAAAAAATGTTTTCAAAACCTGCGTCTGTAAGATCTGGAGAAATTGTTGGGGCTGTATAGGGGTTTGCCTCAGTCAAACCCTCGTTTTGGTGTTCCCACCTCCACGGACAACCAAGAAGATAGAGAAAGAGAGAGAGTGAATAAAGTGTGTGGTGAAAGAAAAATCCACTCAGGAGTAGGACTCGTACCACTAAGTGATAGTGATAAAAGCAAACCCCGCTCGAGGAGGAGAACCCGTATTACAAAAGAGGTGATAAAAGCAATCTCTGCTCAAGGAGGAGAACCTGTATCACAAAGTGTAGATGAAAAAGAAGGAGATGTGAAGTCCAAAGATGCTCACAAGCATGTAATAAGGGAAATGAAGTTACAAGAAGAGAAGCTAAGAGAGCTTGAAGCTGCTATAACAAGCTATGTTGAGCTATGCAAGCAGGGGCAAGATGGAAGAAGGCTGGAGCCAAAGCAAGAGACAAGCTAGAAGTGGAAGAGTAGAGCTAGAAGAAGTTGGAAGAACTTAGAATATGCCAATGGAGTGAAAAGACAACTTTTAATGAGAGAAAAGAAGCAAAAGGGGCTTCCTAGGCGGTTACAAAGCATCTCGAGCTATTACCACCGACCAAAAGAGGTGACAAGTGGAAATGATGATCGAGAACGGTTGTTTGAGTGTTGCAACATCACAAGATGTGAGCACAGTGCACAGACATTCACGTGACACACTAGTGTATGGACATGTCAAGCTACAAAACAACACATGCAAGAAAAGCCCAAAGTTTGATGTAAAGCCAATGCACGAGGGTAGCTACTGAAAAGGGGTGCTAAAGAATCTTGAGAAGGGAAAGAGGTTGATGCAAGCGCTAAAATGAGCCTACTCAAGATGCTAATGGAGTGGACACTAAAGTGGATACAAGAATGTATGTGAAATTGTGATTGGTGCAATTTTACTCCTATACATTTTTCCCCCACTTTAGTGGTCATATGAATCTACATTAATAAGCATGCTAAAGGAAATATACTAAACATAAATAACATAATATGTTAGAAACCAAGATCTGAAATGAAAACCAGAAAATAACCTTCCAGAAAGAGAAAAACAAAAAAGTAGAGAAGGGGCTGCAAATCAAGGCTCTGATACAATGTTGCAAACCAAGATCTGAAATGCAAACCAGAAAATCACCTTCCACAGAAGAGAAAAACAAAAAAATAGAGATATTGCAAAAAGATGTGCAACATAATATTATTCAGGAATTCTTAATTACAAAAGGGTTCGTTCGGGATTCCTCGAGGGTATGATGCCTTGAGTTCATTTATGAGGCATTTTGGATCAGATCAGGCTTCACCATTGGATTCAGAGTGGTGGAAAAAGTCAGGATTGGCTTTTGTTTTTTAGATTTTGGCCATCATTTGCCAGATCTGTGAGGGTTTCAGGCTGGGAGATTTTTTGCAAGTTCTAGAGGTAGCAGATTTTTCAAAGTAGTTTGAGAAGAAACAGAGGTCACCATCGCGTTCGCAGTAGCCAAAAACCCTAAGAAGACCTTGTTGGAATATGTGCCTCAATTCTTACTGACATGTAACTCCTGCAGGGCAAAGTTGTTGTGACATTATTCATGTCTGGATGACTAGCTATTATGAATTCTCTTGAAATGATCATGTCGCCAAGACAGAGTTGATGTCTTGCTGACAAGTCTATCGCTGTGACCTTTCTATGTTTGGTGTGACCTTTTGTTGAAATAAACCTCTGGCTGACAAAGGTTGCTATCGGGTGTAAAAGCAGATGATGGAGTAGCTCAAGGATCTCGGGGAGAAGTCTCAGCGATGAAGGAAAGGTCTCGTTGATAGGATTATTCACTTGTGGTCTTCGCGGTGACTCAAAGACTTCAGTATGAAGTCTTGGCAACCCATGGAGAGTCTCGCCGATAGTTTGGAGTAACATAAGAGCTCTCGGTGAAAGGTCTTGGCGAAGGTCAAATGTCTTGCTAACTCGGTAATACATGAGTGCTCGATGTGAGGTCTCGGTGAAAGACAAAAGTCTTTCTGACTCAGTAAGACTTGGTTGCTCGATGTGAGGTCTCAGCGCTCACTATGAGGTCTTGGCAAAGACAATGTCTTGCCAACTGGTGTTTGGAGTGATCGGTATGGCTTAGGACCTTAGTATGAAGTCCTGGCGAAAGCGATGAGTCTCACCGACTGGTGGATGCTTTGGAACAACTTGAGGAGGCTCGGGGAAACCTCTTGGCGAAAGACGAATGTCTTACCGATTGTCAGGTGCTTCGGTGAAACTTCAGGAAGACTCAGTGAAACCTCTTGGCGAATGGAAAGTCTTGCCGATGGAAAAGTTGAAGTTGTTGTGACTTTGTGAGCATCGATATGAGTCTAGCCGATGAAAATTCTCTTTCCAATAGGAACGCATTTGGTGTCAGCAGTTTCGGTATGACTCATGGCGTTCGTTATATCATCTTGCCAACTGTTTGGGACTTACACTGATAAAGATATGAAGATTTTGTGGCATCGGGGAGACACTGTTAGTGTCTCACCGATATGCCAACAAAGTCAAACGCCCTTGACCAGATTGACCATCCTGTGTGGAGCTTCGTGGACCAATCAGAGGAAGCAAATTTCAAATGAATGGCAGTTAGATTTCTGCAATAGTTGCAACGCTGGAGCTGAATTGCATACAGGAAAAAATCAACACTCGAGGAAACTTTCTATGATGGGGCAATGGCAGATAAGGATGAACAGAGGACAAAAATTAGAACGTGTTAAGTTTTAAGAAAGAGCATTCTGAGTTTGAAAAAAAAAGAGATCGGTTTTTTGTTGAGAGCATTTTTTTTAAGAGGAAGAACAGTGAATGAAGCTACTGTGAACTGATACCAGAGAGTTGTATCTCTAATTGTATGTAATTGTTGTTACTGTAATACAAAGAGATTCAGATTGGTGTGGTGGGTTTTTTCCCGGAAGGGTTTCCCACATAAATCTATTGTTCATTGTCTTTGAGTATCTTCTCTGTTTCTGTAATTCTTTCATGTGTGTCTTAATTGGATTGTAATTAGAAAAATTAAAGGTACTGTATTCTTTCTCCCCTGTGGTTTTGACGTTAGGAAAGTTGCTTCCGCACCTCTTGCTTTCCTTACAAGTGGTATCAGAGCCTGGCCAGTTGTGTTATCCTTGTGAGAGGGTTGGATTTTTTGTGTCAATTCTTTTTTAGTGGGAGTTTGTTAGAGGTCTGATAATTTAGTTACAGATTAAGATGGCAAGCACATCCAGAAAGATGGAAATAGAGAAATTCAATGGTAGCAACTTTGAGTTATGGAAACTCAAAATGGAAGATCTGTTAGTGGACCGTGATCTGTGGCTTGCTATGTCTGGAACGATGCCTCAAGGCATGAAGCAAGAGGATTGGATCTTGTAGATAGAAAGTCTAAGGGGCTGATAAGGCTCTGTTTGGCAGACTCTGTTCTTCTGAACGTGCATGAAGAAAAAACTACATCTTCCTTGTGGAAAAGACTGGCATCTATTTATCAAGGCAAGTCCTTGGTGAACAAATTGTTCTTGAGGAAGAAGATGTACTCTTTGAGAATGCAAGAAGGAGGATCAATTGCTGATCATTTGAATGCATTTAATATGTTGATTGCTTAGTTAACATCTATTGGTGTGAAGATTGAAGATGAAGATCGTTGCATGCTATTGCTATGTTCTTTGCCAGATTCTTGGGATTATCTGGTGATGGCTATTGGGAGTACGACATCCACTTTCAAGATGGAAGATGTTGTTGCTTCTTTGTTTTCAGAAGAGATGAGAAGAAAATATTCTGAGATGGAAAAGGAAGCTCTGGCATTCAGAGGTAGATCAAAGGAGAAAGGGAAGAAGAAGGACAAGAAATCTAGATCGAAATCAGAAGGGAGATCAAAGTCTCCTGGCAAGAAGTCCAAGATGAAATGCTGGAATTGTGAGCAACCTGGTCATGTCCGAAGGGATTGCAAGGAGGAGAAAAAGAAGAACTCTTTTGAAAATGATTCTTCTTAGAGTGATGTAGACGCCTTCATTGCAGCCTTGGCTACACAGGCATTTGATGATGTCTGGCTGATTGATTCTGGAGCATCTTTCCACATGACATCTCATAGAGACTGGTTCACAAAGTATAAAAACTATGATGGTGGAAAGGTGTATTTAGCAAGTGATTCATCTTTGGAAATTGTTGGTCGTGGAAGAGTCATAATTCAATTCCCTGATGGAAGAGTGAAGGGAATCAATGATGTGATGCATATACTAGGTCTGGCTTGAAATTTACTTTCTGTAAGTAAGCTGAATGATATCAGAGTGCAGGTCACGTTCTCTAGAAATGGCTGCAAGATGACTAGAGGTGAAATGGTGCTGGCTAGGGGTGCTCAAATTGGTACCTTGTACAAGTTGGATGCACATGTTGTTCAATGCAATATCGTCTCTACAAAGTCACTAAAAGTTACTCATGGAGAAAAGAAGGAAAACGTTCCTAATGGTGTAAACTCCATGGAGGTTAAACTTCCAGCAGAGAAGAATATGCTCTGGCATCATAAGCTAGGCCACATTGGTGAGAAAGGTTTAAAAACCTTGAAAAATAAAAACCTGGTAGAAGGGCTTGAAGATTGTAACCTTGATTCAAATTTTGTGAACATTGCATATATGGTAAACAACACCGTGTTTCATTTTATTCCAGTCCTCACAAATCTTCTGGTTTTCTTGATTATATTCATTCTGATGTTTTTGGTTCAGTGAATGTTCCTTCTCTGTCTAAATCAAGATACTATGTGTCATTTATTGATGATTATTCAAGAAGAACATTTGTATATTTTCTGAGAAGTAAATCAGAAGTGTTCAGTCGGTTTAAGGAATTTAAAAACCTTGTTGAAAATCAGACTGATAGGAAAATAAAATGTTTAAGGATTGACAATGGCGGTGAGTTTTGTTCAGATGAATTTGAAAGGTACTATAAGGATCATGGGATTAAAAGACATAAGACTACACCTTACACTCCACAACAAAATGGAGTTGCTGAAAGGTTCAACAAGACAGTAATGGAAAGAGCACGAAGTATGCTGAGCAGTGTTGGCTTGGAAGAGAAGTTCTGGGTTGAAGCAGTCTCTACAACATGTTACTTGGTAAATTGTTCTCCTAACTCTGCTCTTGTTGAGAAGACGCCTTTGGAAGCATGGTCTGGAAAGAAGCCCTCTCTGAGACATATTCATGTCTTTGGCTGTGAGGCATATGCTTATGTGTCATTTGAAAAAACATCTAAGTTGGAAAACAAAGCTGTGAAGTGTATTTTTATTGGCTATAGTGCTAGAATAAAAGGATACAAGCTTTGGAATCTTGAGACTGAGAAGGTTTTGTATAGCAGAAGTGTTATCTTTCATGAGCTGAAACCTTCTACATTGGATCTACAGTTAGAGAAGAAATCAAAAAATGAAAAGGATGTAGCAGAAATTCCTTCGACACCAGATAAAGAGGAGTTGAAAAATCAAAATGTACCTGATACTGAGGAAAGTTCAAGTAGCTCTGAAAGTTTTGATGAAGATGAAGAACCACCTCAGCCTCAGCATGAGAGGAGGTCAACTCGTGAAATAAAGCAACCTGATAGGTATGGGTTTTCTTTGATAGAGTCTACTTGTGCCTATGCTTTAATTTCTAGCACTGATGAACCTAGGACTGTGAAAGAGGCATTTAAAATGTCCGATTCAAACTCTTGGTTGGAAGCCATGAATGAAGAAATGGCATCATTAGAAAAGAATGATACCTGGAGTTTGGTGCCATTGCCTAAAGGCAGAAAAGCTGTGGGCTACAAATGGGTATTTAGAAAGAAAATTGGTCTAGAAGGCAGTGTAGAAAAATATAAAGCGAGGCTGGTTGCAAAAGGTTATTTCCAGGTAGAGGGAATTGAATATGGAGAAATATTTTCTCCTGTAGCTAAGCTGACATCTATTAGATTTATTTTGTCACTTGCAATAGCGTATGCCTTAGAAATTGAATAGTTGGATGTGAAGACAACATTTCTTCATGGTGATCTTGAAGAAGAAATTTATATGTCCCATCCAGAGCACTTTGTGGAAAAAGGTAAGGAAAGATTGGTTTGCAAGTTGAAGAAATCTCTGTATGGGTTAAAATAATCTCCTAGAATGTGGTACCAAAAGTTTGACACTTTTGTTTTGTCATTAGGATTTGTAAGATCAAAATTTGATCACTGTGTGTATTACAAAGCTGAAAGTGATCAAGTTCTTATTATTGCTCTCTATGTTGATGATATGTTGTTCATAGGCAATAGTAAGCTAATGATTTCTGATCTTAAGTCTCAGTTGTCTGCAAAGTTCGAAATGAAAGATATTGGTGCAGCAAGGTATATTATGGGAATGGAAATAACCAGGGACAAGAAAAATAGAAAACTTTGGCTCAGTCAGAGTAAGTATATCATGACTGTTCTAGAGAGATTTTGTATGACTGATTGCAAGTAGCTAGTTGTTCCAGTTACATAGGGAAGGAAGCTATCTGTTGAAGATTGTCCAAAATCTCCTACTGAGATGGAGGACATGACTAGTGTGCCATATGCTAGTGCAGTTGGAAGCCTTATGTATGCAATGGTTTGTACAAGGCCAAACATTGCCCAAGCAGTGGGAGTACTTAGTCGGTTTATGGCTAATCCTGGAATGACACATTGGGATGCTGTGAAGAGAGTGTTTAGATATCTAAATGGCACTTCAGACTATGCTTTGTGTTACCATGGTAACTTGGTTGAATCATAGAGGACTCTCAGTATTCGAGGTTATGTGGATTCTGATTGGGCAGGGGACATTGACAGCAGAAGATCCACCAGTGGATATGTTTTCATGATGAATGGTGGTACAGTGAGTTGGATGAGCAAGCGACAGGCTATAGTTGCTTTGTCCACTACATAGGCATAATACATGGTAGCTACACATGCCTGTAAAGAAGCAATCTAGTTAAAATGTTTGTGTTCTAACATTGGTTTTGATGCAGGAAAAATTTCTATTTACTGTGACAGTCAGAGTGCTATATGTTTGGCAAAGAATCCTACTTTCCATGCCAGGATGAAACATATAGATGTATAGTATCACTTTGTATGAGATATGGTGGAGGATGGGAAGGTCTCTTTGGAGAAAGTGGATACTCTAGAAAATGTTGTAGATGCATTGACGAAGCTTGTAAGCACAGAAAAATACAGGTGGTGTGCCAATTCGATGGGCCTCTTGGCCCATGAATTTTAGTAGTTTTATTATGCTCTGGAGGTGTTAGTAAGATCTTCGTGAAGTGGGAGCTTGTTGGGATATGTGCCTCAATTCTTACTGACATGTAACTTCTGCAGGGCAAAGTCACTGTGACATTATTCATGTCTGGATGACTAGCTGTTATGAATTCTCTTGAAATGATCATTTCGCCAAGACAGAGTTGATGTCTTGCCGACAAGTCTATCGCTGTGACCTTTCTATGTTCGGTGTGACGTTTTGTCGAAAGAAACCTCTGGCCGACAAAGGTTTCTATCGGGTGTCAAAGTGGATGACAGAGTAGCTCAAGGATCTCGGGGAGAACTCTCAGCGATGAAGGAAAGGTCTCACCGACAGGAGTATTCACTTGTGGTCTTCGTGGTGACTCAAAGACTTTGGTATGAAGTCTTGGTGACCAATGGAGAGTCTCGCTGATAGTCCAGAGTAACATAAGAGCGCTCGGTGAAAGGTCTTGGTGAAGGTCAAATGTCTTTCCGACTTGGTAAGACATGAGTGCTCGATGTGATGTATCAACGCTCGCTGTGAGGTCTCAGCGCTCGCTATGACGTCTCAGCGCTCGCTGTGAGGTCTCGACAAAATACAAAAGTCTTGCCGACTCGGTAAGACTTGTTTGCTGGATGTGAGGTCTCGGCGCTCACTATGAGGTCTTGGCAAAGACAATGTCTTGCCGACTGGTGTTTGGAGTAATCGGTATGACTTAGGACCTCGGTATGAAGTCTTGGCGAAAGTGATGAGTCTCGCCGACTGGTGAATGCTTCGGAACAACTTGAGGAGGCTCGGGGAAACCTCTTGGCGAAAGACGAATGCCTTGCCGACTGTCAGGTGCTTTAGTGAAACTTTAGGAAGACTCGGTGAAACCTCTTGGCGAATGGAAAGTCTTGCCGATGGAAAAGTTGAAGTCGTTGTGACTTTGTGAGCATCGGTATGAGTCTAGTTGATGAGAAATCTCTTGCCGATAGGAATGCATTTGGTGTCAGCGGTTGCGGTATGACTCATGGTGTTTGTTATATCGTCTTGCCGACTATTTGGGACTTACGCTGATATCGATATGAAGACTTTGTGGTATCGGAGAGACACTATTAGTGTCTCACCGATATGCCAACAAAGTCGAATGCCATTGACTAGATTGACCATCCTATGTGGAGCTTCGTGGACCAATCAGAGGAAGCGAATTTCAAATGAATGGCAGTTAGATTTCTGAAACAGTTGCGACGCTGGAGCTGAACTGCATGCAGGGAAAAATCAACACTCAAGAGGAAACTTTCTATGATGGGGTAATGGCGGATAAGGATGAACAGAGGACAAAAATTAGAACGTGTTAAGTTTTAAGAAAGAGCATTCTGAGTTTGAAAAAAAAGAGATCAGTTTTTTGTTGAGAGCATTTTTTGTAAGAGAAAGAATAGTGAATGAAGCTACTATGAACTGATACCAGAGAGTTGTATCTCTGATTGTATGTAATTGTTGTTACTGTAATACAAAGAGATTCAGCTTGGTGTGGTGGGTTTTTTCCCGAAAGGGTTTCCCACGTAAATCTATTGTTCATTGTTTTTGAGTATCTTCTTTGTTTATGTAATTCTTTCATGTGTGTCTTAATTGGATTGTAATTAGAAAAATTAAAGGTACTGTATGCTTTCTCCCCTGTGGTTTTGACATTAGGAAAGTTGCTTCTGCACCTCTTGCTTTCCTTACACACCTGTCATTTCATCGATTTTGGTGAAGTTGGTCCGGAAGGAAATTTTTTTTTGCCTAGGGGGTCGTACGGCGACCCCTACACGCATCTTGAGGCACGATTTTCAAAAAAAAAACATATTTTTTTGAAAACTGTGCGGCGCCTCCAGTTCTAAAGGGCTCCGTCACCCGGCGGCCATTGGGCGGCCACCAGGTGGCCGTCGGTGAGCCACCCCCGCTGGTCTCCACCACCAAAGAACCGCCGCCTCTGTCAGCCCCTATGGGCTCAATGTGTAGCTAGTGCCGGTTCTATGGGGGACTGGGCGCTATGCGCCCAACCCTTGCTTGGCCACCCAGCCCCAGCCGTAGTCATATGCATGACCAGGGGTTCGCGCCCAGCCTCCAACCACAGACAGGGAATATTGCCTTTTCAAACAACATATTCCTCCGACAACCATCAATTTTTTTTGCAGGGGGGGAGATTTTTTGCTGCGAAAGCCAGATGGCCATCAAATTTATGCTCGTGAAGTGCTGACATCAGCATACGGCCAACCCTCTTTGCCCCCTGCTAACCCCAATTTTCCCTAAAGGAGCATGTTTTTTCTTTTTGGCATAACTTGGGCATACGGTATCGAAATCGGGCAAACAAGATATCACCGGAAAGCTAGTTCCGAGCACTTTATAGTGGTGGAGGTTATTTTTCAGTATTTGTCTGTTTATCTGCATTTATTTATGTTTGAATTCAGATGTTTATTTATGGCTTCTAAGCTCATAACTTTTTGCCACGATCTCTGTTTTTCATCTTCTTTGCGGTGTTGGAAAGGTATTGAGGAGCTCTATTTTTCTATCCATGCACTTTTTTTCTGTATCTATCCCATGTTTATTGTTATTCCAGATTTTTCCCGATGGGTGTTTTGGAGATTACTTGGATGTTTTGGCAGTTGGAAAGGTGAAACTTGAATATTTGTACTTCATTTCAGTACCACATCATCTTATTTTCTGTTTATGCACATTTAGCATTCTCTCCTTTTACAATCATTTGGTTATTATAATAAATGAACTGAGATAAAGTTCCATTAGGGGGGTTTCTTGCATAATAATCTGATTAGAGTGTGCATGCACTTTGATCTCCATCTCCATTTTGATTTGATGGAAATTCACATGGGTTATCTAGTTTCTTAGTTTCTTTTGGCCACATCTTGTCTTTCTTGACACATCAAATTCACATTGGTTCACACTTTAGTTGAGAGATTATGTTTCTTGATCCGCATTGGTTCAGATCCTTCTCAGTTTGAGGGCCATGTTTTTATGGTTAATGTTCTAGAGTCTTCATGGTACTCCTTCCTATGGAAGAGTTTTAGTCTCAGTTTGGCATCGAAATCGAGATACACAGTTTTTAGATTTTGTCATCATCTCATCTACTGTTGCTTCACAGATTCCAAGGTTGTTCCAGTTTGTGAGTTTTCTAGTATTCCATCGCATTGGGTTTGCTGTCACATTATTATGATTCCATTTTTGGTTTTAGTTGTAGATAGAAGTATCTTTCCTTGCTTTTCAGATTGCGGTTCCAGTGTTACTCCATAGTGTTCTTCCAGTGCTTCTTTGTAGAAGTCATCTCATTGTAGGGGGGTTTTTTCCCACTAGGTTTTCCTTCTCTACCTCATTATTGCATTTGTACTTGGGTACCTAATCAGGCCTTGTTTCAGGGACCCATTCATTCATGCTTTCTTGCATTCATCTTAGTTTTAGGTGCATGCTTTTTTAGTCTCCCTAAGTTGCACTTATGGGGGGGTGTTAGTGTAATTAATATTTAATTACACTTGCATAACTTTACTTAGGTAATATTTAAATCCTAGGTTTATTATTCTCATCCTTATCTTGTTGAGCTATCTTGTTGCTCAAGATAAGATTAGGGTTATGCATATTTTCTTTTATAAAGAAAATCATATCTTGTAATTAAGAATTCCTGAATAATATTATGCTGCACATCTTTTTGTAATATCTCTGCTTTTTTGTTTTTCTCTTCTGTGGAAGGCAATTTTCTGGTTTGCATTTCAGATCTTGTTTTCTAACATAATATTCCAAAAGGATACTGTAGAGGAAGAAGATAACTCTTTGAACCACGAAAGCATGCCCCCAGGTTGAAGACCTGCAAAACCAATGCATTAGACAAGAAAAACCTGCACCCGACAATGATGTTAGAAGATAAAAAACTAAAGGATTCGAGTCAACAAAGTAAAGATACCTTGATGTAGAAGGTTGTCTCAGTACTATGTGTCGTCCAAAAATTAAGAAATTACACATAGAAGAATTCTTGGGTGAAGAGAGGAAGGGCATATACTTAGGATGAAGAAGATGTAGATCTTCGATCCGGTATACACATGTTGAGAAGAGAGATAAAAATGAAATGAATGCAAGAGTGATAAAAAAATCCCCGCTCGAGGAGGAAAACTCGTATCACAAAATATAGGATGTAAAGGATCTCTACAGGTTCTCGGTCCTGTAGATCAAGACAAATTAGAGAATCTTGTGGCTGCTACAAGCTACGTTGTGAGACAGTCATAGAAAATATAGGTCTAGTTAGGTTTCCCCTAAGCTAGACGCGACTGTATGAAACAGGTCTAGTCAGGCTGCTCCCAAGCTAGACATGAAGATATGAAATAGGTCTAGTCAGGCTGCCCCTAAGCTAGACGTGAAAGAATCCATTTGAGATAAAGACATTCAAAGGGGGTCCCTCGAGAACCTTTCAAAAGGAAGAGGGGTCCACTCAAGGGACGCTTCATTTGAAAGACATAGCGAAGAGAGGGGTCCTTAAGAAGGAAACACATCTCTGAAATGAGTTATCATTGCCCCCAACATATAGGGGAGGAGAAACATGCAAACATACTTAGAACAGGATAGAGGTGAACCTTGATATCACTTGTCATGTGAAGGGAAGGCAGGTGCATCAATCAAGTGGGATTTTGATGGTACCTGAATCACAAAGTTGTATTTTTTCTTTCAAGGACTTACATTAATTGGTGGAATGGTCAGACACTTGATGGTATGCATAAAAATAATATTTTTCTTTATCATGCTTATGAAATTTCTTGTGTGTAGGAGAAGGAAGAGTAATCAATTAGGCTTTGAGAAGCCTCAACAAGATACAGTATTGATCAGATAGAGGATGAGGAGTAGGAAGCAACCCTTTCTCTGGTAGAGAAAAGTTTGACTGCTCACAAGAAGAAGATACAAAGGTAGCAGACAGTGAAGGAGGATCTACATGGAGAGAATTATTCCGACAAAGGGGATCATACTCTTTTATGAGATCACCATCATCTTTCTTGACAGGACTACCAACATTAACCTCCTTAATAGAAGTGCGATCATCTTCCTCAAAAGGAGGATCAACACCAAGAACATTACAATTTGCATTCACCTTACCCCATGATATAGAAGAGTAACCATCTTCGATAGTGGGTTTGGATGATGTTATTGGAAGGTATGAGTGGATCAAGTTGACTTTATATTCCTAAATAAAGGAATCTATAAAGTCTAAAGAACCCCAGTCATCACCAAGACATGCATTCTTTTGAGAAGAGGAAGGAGCAAACTTAAGATTTTTTGCTTCAAAATGATCTTCCTTAGGGACATCTATCTCAAGAGTATCCTTCGTAGAAGGTACTGCTGGAGTAAACATTGACACAGTGGAAGACACTGAAGGAATAAGAGTAGGCACAAATGAAGCTCGACCAAAAAATGCCATCTCACATAAGTGCATAGCATCAGGGTCAGCCTTGACTATGACTACTTTATTATTAGCAATGAAGTTAATAGATTTATGCAAGGTAGATGAGATTGCGCCCATAGCATGAATCCATGGTCTACCAAGAAGAAGGTTATATGGTAATTTTTCTGCCATAACATACACAAGGGTAGGTATGGTAATGGGTCCAAGATGCAAATGTAATACTATTGTTCCTAGAGCTTGTCGACTGACATTATTGAACCCACAAATAACAACAAAAGAAGCATTAAGAGAAGATGATTCAATATTAATCTTAGGCAATAGATCAATACTACATACATTGAGCACCAAACCAATGTCAATGCGAGTACGTCTAATACCAATTTTATTAATGTTTACTATAATCATTAGAGGATCCACTTGCTTTTGTACTTCCAAAGGTGGAAGTTCCTATGGATAGAATGTAATATTCGGTGAATCCGCACAAATATACACCATCAACGCATCAACATCTACCAGCCTAGTAGAAGAAGGCAAGAGGATCTTTTGCAAGGCTTCCTAAAGCATACCTTGATAAACCAAAGCAGACTAAAGCAAGTCCCATAGTGAGATCTTAGTCGAAGTAACATGGGGTTGCTTGACAAGATCATAATCACTGGGTGCCTTAGTTATAGGTTTAGGTGCTTGAGGAAGGCTTGGTTGTTTATTCATACTATTCTCAAAAGTGTGGGCTATCGCTCTATAAGAGGGAGCCATAGAAAGATTAGGAGAGTTACTATCAAATGGAACACCATCAATAGAACAAATCCTTTTAGGGGAAGGAATAGCTAGAATCACGTAAATGATTAGTCTCTTAGGCCTTTGAGGGGAAACATAGACACATATTACATTTACAGATTCATGACAACTAGTAGAATAATTATTTGAAGACATATTCTCAACATCAATCCAAACAAGATCAAATGTGGAATAAGATTTATCATTCACTAATGTATCATCTCTGGAGGAGAGTGCATTGGAATGAAGAGAAGGTTCATCATCCACAAATGCATCTTCTCTAGAAGAGAGTGTATCAATGATTTCATCTTCTTGCAATAAGATATCCTCTGAAGCAAGAGGAATCTCATGAGAAGGATCAAAGATACCGAGTGACATGGGAAAAGCCAAGTCACCATCACATGCATGAAATGAAATATCATTAATATTTTGAACAAAATTAGATACTGAGCTAATACACAAAGATATTAAATTAATTATGATTTTTTTCGGTATTTTCTATGTCCTAATAATTTGCGTTTTCGGAGGTCTTCGGAGCGGAATTTGAGTTTGGAACTTGTGTCAATCCCTAAAATTTGATTATTGAAATCACTTGTATTTTAGGAACTGAACTAGTTCTCTAGGAGACCTTTCCAACGGTGCAAACAGTTCTAAATTCTGAGCACCGAGTCAAAATTTATGACCCCGCCAAGTGGGGGTAAATAAATTCCTAGTTTTTTCGAAGAACATTGTTCTTCACGTCGGGTTGACCAAAATTTAGAAGAGGGGGATTCACAACTCATGAGTTCTGTTCATTTAGAGAGCCCCACAAGGTGAATTTCCCTTAACTACCTCAAGGAACAACGGCGAGAGTTTCAAAATCTGAAAAAGCAGGTCACAAAGATTCTATGGACAAACTGACAAGCTCTCGGCCAAAGGATGTTAGTGCATAATACGAATGGCAACAGGGCATGCTGGCATCTCGTACGAACCAGAGAATGAGTTTATCACAGAAAATGCCTAAATGATTGCTAGCTATCTGATTGCTAAGAATTTATAGAATGTGATAAAGTAGTAGAATACAATAGAACTAAAATAAAGTGAAATAGAAATGTTAGAGATAACGAGAAGAAAGGAAAGAAATACTTACAATCACATGAGTGATGAAGCCTCCACCAAACAAATGTCTTCAAAATCTGCATCTATAAGATCTGGAGAAATTATTGGGGCTGTATAAGGGTTTGCCTCAGTCAAACCCCCATTTTTGTGTTCTCACATCCACGGATAGCCAAGAAGATAGAGAAAGAGAGAGCGTGAATAAAGCATGTGGTGAAAGCAAAACCCACTTAGGAGTAGGACCTGCACCACTAAGTGAGAGTGATAAAAGCAAACCCAACTCAAGGAGGAGAACCCGTATCACAAAAGAGGTGATAAATGCAATCCCCTCTCAAGGAGGAGAACCTGTATCACAAAGTGTAGATGCAAAAGAAGGAGATGTGAAGTCCCAAGATTCTCACAAGCATGTAATAAGGGAAATGAAGTTGCAAGAAGAGAAGCTAAGGGAGATTGGAGCTACTATAACAAGCTATGTTGAGCTATGCAAGCAGGGACAAGATGGAAGAAGGTTGGAGCCAAAGCAAGAGACAAGCTAGAAGTGGAAGAGTGGAGCTAGAAGAAGCTGGAAGAACTTAGAAGATGCCAATGGAGTGAAAAGACAAATTTTAATGAGAGAAAAGAGCAAAAAGAAGCTTCTCGGGTGGTTACAAAGCATCTCGAGCCGTTACCACCGACCAAAGGAGGTGACAAGTGGAAAGCATGCTCGAGAATGGTCATTTGAGCATTGAAACATCGCAGGACGCTAGCGCGGCGTGTAGACGTCCGCGCGACGTGCTAGTGTCTAGACATGTCACGCTACAAAACAACATGTGCAAGAAAAGCCCAAAGTCCGATGTAAATCTAATGCATGAGGGTAGTTGTTGAAAAGGGGCATTGGAGCAGCTTGAGAAGGGAAAGAGGTTGATGCAAAGGCTAAAATGAGCCTACTCAAGATGCTAATGGAGTGGACACTAAAGTGGGTACAAGAATGTATGTGAAATTGTGAGGGGTGCAATTTTACTCCTATACAGTAAGGAACAATCATCAGTAGTCAAAATGATGATAAATGTAGGAGGTATAAAGGTTACGATTGGATTACCATGTGTTAAAAGAGAACCTTAAGATTCTTCTACATCTTTAGAAAACTTTTTGAATGATTCATATATTCTTCCACATGCCCTATTATCATGCAAGTGGTAGCTTGGTGAAGTGTAGTTATTGTTTCTTCCAAGCATATAGGGTAGTTTGTTGAGTTGTAAAAACAAATGGAGGGAATGTAGAAGGTAGTTTTGACCAAGTTTGAAGCTTTCCCAAGCATCTAGGAGCTATTTTAGGAGCCTTAATGGGGGAAAAGGTCAAAGGAAGACTTTTTGTTCATCCCAACACCTTTTTGGAGCACTTTTAAGGGTTGTAAAATAGGGATTTCAGTTTTGGACGACCAAGGAAAGTTTGACTCAACAAACACATGTCCCTATCATCTAGCAGCTATTGAGCAACATGTAAACAAGATTTAGGAGCAATTTTGAGTTAGCTCTTTCTCTTCTAGTTGTTGTATTGTAACTTTTTGAAGGTTCTTTGAAGCTGGGAAAACCTTGCAACTCATTTTGGAGGCATGTACGACTACTTGTAACACCTTTTTATCAATAAAATTAAGCATTTTGGGCCTTCTTAGAAGCTATCTTATTATGTGTAATCAAATGATTGATGAATATTTATGTGAGTTATGTTAATTCCTTTGATATTTTTCTGATTATCAACACCTTTAGGTACAAGATATATGTATTATTGTAGGTTGTAGATTGTGTATATGATGCAAACAATTCAAACTTGTGAAGAGAGTAGATTTTCCTTCTAGGATTATGAACATCGTACCCTTCATATGAAATATTAATGCATGGGCATATTAAAGCTCTAAGTTGAGTATGAACTAGCTTTTTTTTTATCAATTTTGTGTGCAAAGGTAGTTGTGCAAGTCTCAAAAAACCATTTGGTGCATCACCTTTTAGTTTTAGCATTCATTTTCATGTTTCCTTCTTACCCTTTTCTTAGCAAGCATCATTAGTTTACTTAGTTTAAGTGATAAATCTAAGGGAACCAACCCTCTTTGGAGGTTGATCTCCACAATCTAAGCCCACACTCAGGGAGATCATCCCATGTTTCATGAGGTGGCTAAGTGATTTAGTTAGCTTAACAAAGGATGCAAACTTTCGTGACAACGTAACCAAGGATTTCATGGATAACGAGGTTGCCCTATGAGCTTCCCAGAGATAATTAGATTGCATATGATGAATTTTTTCTCAACAAACCTAGGGATCCCACTGTCGAAAGGTTTGACACAAATAATGAAATAACCAACAAACAAATCAAGAAGATAGAAGAAAAGATGAAGAAGACATCAGATGTAGAGAAGATAATTCCTGAATTGAAGAAGGTGTTTGGTTCTCCTAAAGGACCTACATATGCATCTCAAGCAACTACTGCTACAAAAAATCATAGGAGGAAAAGTAGGTCTAATTCTTCCTCTACCACAACTCCAAGACTTGTTCAAACTCCTCCCAACAGAAAAATAGATACTACTAAAATATCAACACAAACACCAATAACTAAGTAGAAAGCAACAAGAGAAAATTTTAATCCAGTCAATGTGGATGATGATGAAGAGGATGGTGAAGAAGAAGAAATGAAATATGCATATTAAAGAGAAGAGAAAAGAGAACAAGATACGAAGAAGAAGATGAAATATCCATAAAAATGAAATGGAAAAGGAAACAAAGGAGACTCCTCCAAAAACACCTAAATATGAGCCTCTATAGCTTGAGGCTACTATCAATGCAATTGTACAACATGATGCACTAAAAGAGGTTGATTATTTGTATGATGGGATGTCCCCTATTGATAAGACCATAATTGAAAAGGTAATAGTTATGTATATGAACAATTTTAATATGGAACTACATGAAATCATTGATCAACTTCCAATAAGCTTGTCATATGTACTAACAAGAGAAATGAAGCTGTTGTAGAAGAAGCTAGAGAAAAAAGCTTTAGAGAAGGTTGGTGTATCTATTTCTCATGAAGAAGTAGTAAAATAATCTCAATATCAAGCACAAGAACTCAGAATCAAACAAAGAATACATATTCTAATGGGGAAAGATGGAGAAGAAATAAAGAGGATGGAGAAAGAAACAAAAGAAAGTACAACAAAAATATTAGAAGAATTGAAGAATGTTGAAATAATTAAAGTTCAAGCTCCTCTAGATACCATAGGTATGCCTAATGTTCCTACCCATGACATAGATTCATCAGTTCTTGAGCAAAATGTTACTAGAGGTGATGAGACAGATGAAAATGATAAGAAAAATAATGAGTTTGCTCCTCCGATGAGTACTAGTGCACAATATGCAGGGGATCAAGGCAAAGTGAGTGTCCCTACTCTGGGGAACACTGTATCTGGTGAAGGTCATAACATTCCCCCTCTAGAGAGTTCAATAAATGATGAACAAAAAAAGGGGACAATCCTGAAAAAAGTTTAGGATGCAGAAGAAAAGACAGTTGAGAAGCAAGATGCTTATGTGGATATTGGTCAAGGGTTTCATCTTTACATTATTTAAAAGACCTGCTAGGGATTGAGATGTAGTTTCAACATGTGGTAACACCCTAGCTTTTTTAGATTCTCACTCATGAAGGATAAGTTGAATTTACAAGTATTTATCCTCTCCATAAGTTACAACTTGGGAATATTCTGCATGCTTCCACAAGGAAGGAAATTCAACAAGAACATGTGAAGAAGAGTGGGTTGATTGATGATGCTATGAATATTATTCAGGAATATTTACCTAAGGTAAAAATAGACTCTTCCTTGCCTTCGAAACAAAAGTTAAAGCTTTTAATGGATTATTTCAAGGATCACTCCTCTCACTTAGAGGAAAAGGTAGAACAAGAGGCCTTGAGAAAAATAAAAGATAAAAGAATGGTTGATGCATATGACTGGTGTGTCAATGCTGACAACAAATTACAAGAAAATTTGAAAATGTTTAAAGAATGTATAAATGAAGTTATTGCTTTGTACTAGTTTTTCTTAAAGTGTCCAAGCTCCACCAAGAAAATCAAAATCAAATTGACTCCATTGAGTCACCAATCACTAAATTGGCCAAAGTATATGATTTTTCAAAGGATATGGATGGTTCAATAAGAGATCAAATAGAAAATATTCATTTATAGTTGATATTGCTTCAAGACTAGAGAGCATTTGAGGAAAGAGTTTGGTTAGCTAAGGGAAGCAGTCAACCTGATACTTGCTTCACTATCTAGATTGCTTGTGGATAAAAAAAAGGTTTATAAGAAAATAAAGACTCCAAGTAATGTGGATGCAACTAAGGATCTATGTATGCAGTTTGAGTTCCATCTAATCACATTATCACCTCAACAATTGGGTTGCAACTTAAGGAAATTTAGAAAAATATTTTTCCTTCTAAGGAAGTTACAAAGGTGTAAATAAGATAATTATGTCTTTGTATAGTTTTGCGTTGGATTGTAGTATTCTTTTTGGGTTTGTGTTTGCACATACATCTATTTTTAGGCATCTCCATCTCAGGGGGAGTATTGTTTGTAAAAAATATACAATAAGAGGGATTTTATACAGTTTTGGGCTATTACAAATAAAAGGTATCATGCCCTTTTCCCTTGATGTCAAAGGGGGAGAGAAGGCTTGTAGAAATATGTTGTGTTGTCATCAATGAAAAGGGGGGAGATTGTTGGCAATAAGTTTTATCATTGATTTAAACTCAAGATGTGTTGTCATTGATGCCAAATGTATATGATGAAGAATGTGTAATACTTCAGAGAAAGTGGTAGTGCATTGACATCTGTTGATATTGTCAACAACATCGTATGAGGTAGAATGATGATTTGTTTGATGCCTATGTGTGATGCAAAATGGGAACACTTGTTCCAATATGTTTTCTACATGCCTACATTGATATCATTCATATTTCGTGTACTATATATTGAGATATGTTGCAAAAGTTTTTTTAAGGAAGTCACAATAACAGAGTCATGGTATTTTGGTATGCATCCCTCTGTAGTGAAAGATTTTTTCTTGCATTTTAGAAGATAAGATGTTTGAGATGTGAAGGTGTTATATCCAAGAATTCAAGTCATTACACCTTCTATAATAAAAGTTACAAGTGACAGAGTTCCTATCTGTGGTTTGGTAGAGAAAAGTATTGGTAAAAGCATGTTGGGATGCTCTACTTTCCTATGGAAGTAAAGTGTTGGCCTTATAGTTTTAAGGACATGATCACTAATTTTAAATGCACACTACTTTGCAGTATCTAGGCTTTGGTGGTCTGCAAGATTAGTTTTCAAATGATAGTTTGCTATAGTTTGTTTAGAATGCTCTGTTTCGATATATTTAGTGAGTTTCTTCAGGTGTGCCAACATATGATGATAAAAAAATCTAGGAAAAGTTTGAAGAGATATTGTGCATGAAGTATAATACTTGCATCTTGGTCCGCATGGTGTTTTTAGTTTATCCCTAGTGGTGCAAAGTTGAATAGTTGACAATTTTAGTGGTATTGTCATTGTTTGGGTCGATAGGCTTGGTTCCTTCATCTGTAGCTGATCTTGATTAGTCATTTTTCACTTGGAGGATGTGTTGTGATATATTTGGGCCCTAATATGCCATGTATTGATGCACAACTTTTTTTTTTTTCATATTGTATACATGTGGAGCTGAATTATGTGGTAACATATGTTTCATCTAAAAGGTCATCTTGGAGCTAACCTAATTAAGGTTTTGTGTTGTTGCGAAGGAATCGATTAATGAGGAATTAGAATCAAGCAGTATGTTAGAGATGAAGTATGAAAATTCAATGTGACTTGGATTAGTTGTATGAAAAGGAACTACAACTTTAGCATATGTTAGATGACTTTACAACAATTCATATTCATAGTTCTCATTATAATTTTCATGTATCCTAAAGGGAAATTGATTCATCTCAAAATGAGCATTTGAGATCAGTACGTTCCTTCAATAAACTATGTTTCTTCAGATAGCCTCAAAAGCATGTGCTAATGTGCCATAAAGCGGAATCAGACATAGTTTATTTGTCACCATTAATCCTTAGAGGAAAGTTCATGCAATTTTAGATCTTTCAAGATCAACTAGTTTCAACAACATGCATTAACCAATTCAATAGACATAATCATTAAACATGAAATATGGAACAAAAGACATGAACACAAAGATTTACGTGGGGAAAACCCTTTCGGGTAAAAAACCCCACACTCTAAAAGCATAGATCTTTTATATTATTCAACAACCAAAATCACAATTATAATACAATTGCAGGCTCTAAGCCTTTACATGGAGATTTACATCCTGTTCCATCTAGAGGAAATTCAGCAGCATAACCCCTCTAAATCCAATCTCCTATCTCTATTCCAATGCACTACGAAATTACATACATACTTCTCAAGTGTTACAAGGAAATCATCATTACAAACACTTCAACTTCTGCTACCACCGAACAGTCATAACCACAATCCTGCCAAGTCATTCTTGAACCGTTGTGGGGTTGCACTAACCTTCACCACACCAACCTTTACCGCAATACCACAGGACACCACTATACCACAATCCTTTCCAATTAATCATTTCGGGGTCACAAGATTCTATACCACAGAATACCGCTCCACCATAGTCCATCCAAATGACCATGACGGTGTTGTGGGTTACTTCTATAATACATGATACCGTTCCACCATAGACCCCTTGGACTAACTATCATGGGGTTGTGGGTTATGAATCCTCATGTACTACCACACACCTCCTCACCATTTTTCATGGGATAGCAGGTTACCTACCTCCAACTTGCTAGCACTAGCTTAAACCTTTGCGGTACTACGGTGTAGTAGATTTTAACTCGGTTCGCCATCAACCCGCCAGATGCTGCAATACTGTAGTCCCCATGAAAAAAATGTTGTGGGGTGGTGGGTAGCGACTGTTCCCCACAATACCATAAGCTCTAGTTTAGACTTTTGTGGTATTTCGGTGTAGAAGAATTAGACTCTGCTAAGTGTTTTCCTGATTTTAGAGAGTCTTAACTAGTAATTTTGAGACACCTGTTTCTCAACATATCTTGCTCTAAGATAGTGTGTTTCATCAGGTCCTTGTATCTTTCCCTAAGGTTGTATGCTTTAATTTTCAAGTCCATAAGCAGTGAGCCTTAAACAACATTGTAATCTTTGTAAGCAGTGAGCTTCATAGATTGTGAGTTAACTCTCATCGTGGTTTTTCCCTCATTAGGTTTTCCATGTAAAAATTTTGGTGTCCTTGTGTGGTACATGTTTTCTTTTCTGCCCTTCCTTCAATTTATGTGATGTGATGTTTAATTTGCAAATAAGAATGGTTAAGTTTTAATATATGTCGATTCACCCCCCTTTGAATTAAATTTATAAAAAATAATAAAATAATTGAAAGAACATGAAATTGTACGAATTGAAATAAGTTGGGAGGATTCTACACTCCCCTAATCCTATTCCAACATAATAACTTAAAATAAATTGATTAATTTAAAAGAAACAAGAAAAATACCTCAAATTTGATCAAACTTTGGAATGAAGATACGTCATGCACACCAAATGAGATCTCACAAGATCCAAAAAACACACTCCCTTACCAATTCTTAATCCAACAAATTTGGCCTCATCAAATTTCTCCTCCAATCTTCCTCCCAATCAACAAACATAAATTTTCCCAAAAGAGGGCTTTTTTCCCACTATTTCTTCACAAAATAGCATTACATAATAAAAATAAAACCTATTTTTCTTATTTTCCCTTTTTCAACTTTTCAATTAAATCAATATAAAATTCATTTTCACATTTCTTAATTTCCAATTCCCTTCATTTTCCCTAAAAATCCAGATCAGCATTTAAATTCATTTGTAAATATCATATATCATTAAAATTCCCGTTTTAAATTCATATAAGCATATATCCATTTAAATTTACAGAACTCAAAACTCAAATAGGATAATTAAATCAAACATAACCTGCAGTTCCCAACCCAAACAATTTTTGTAATTTAATTAAACAATAGCTTAACTTCATTTCTACTTTCATTTTACTTTCCCCTTTCTTGAAACACAAAATATTTCAATAATCACTATAGAAATATTTTAAATTCCTAACATTTCATTTATGGAGAACATAAAATTTAAACCATTAATCAAGTAAAACATTCACTGGTCATTCACAACACAGGTATTTTGAAATAATTCCTAACTTGGATTCAGGTTCACATAGGGTCAAACATGACACATATCATACTCAGTTCGAGTACGATCGAGGAATATATAGGGAGGCCCAATGTGACATCTCTGAATTAACCACCATTGGGGAATAACTTAGACCTATGTAGCCAGGTGGAGAAATAATCCTATACCTATAAATATTCAATGCACGTCAAGGGTACCTAATCAATATATATATAATTAAAGCACAACATAATAACCCAATGAGTTTCAATAGCATAAAACATAAAATAGTATCCATACATCTATCATATAATCATTTCTTGAATCATCAATACTAAGGATCACATTTAATCATAGCATATATAATGCACATCACTAAACTGAAGCATCATGACAAACCAAGCATATAAATGTACAAAACGCCAACAAATGACATGTTGAGGAACCTCATCTCAAGCATGCGATGGTTCATACAAACCATTTAGAGCCATAATACAATCACCATAAAATCACGAGGAAACAATGAAGCTGAACCACCGATCCCATAACTACAAGCTCTAAACGGGGTGACACTACACCTAACATATGGGTCATGTGAAAGGAACATGAATTCAAAGAATTATTAACCAAAACATTAATGCATTTTAATTAATAAAAAATGAAATATCTTCACCCAAAAATATAATAGACCCTTTTGTAAACTACTAAATTATTCGTATCATATCTACTAATATCCCATACTCAATTTTTAGATTAAAATAAGGAAAATAAAATTTTATGAAATTATATTTCATTATTGAATAAAATCCATTAGATGCATTTTAAAAAGACATTTTAATATTTAAATATGTATATCCAAATTTAAAGACAATGGGAGAAATTGTATATATGATATCCTAAGATATAAATTACTTAGACATCAAATATGGGTTATGTGTAATGTGTTCTAAATTTTAACTTGATTCAAATATAAAAGGTAGAATTATTTTAATCATGTCTAATTATTAAAAAATACAATGCAAGAACATGTCCATGTTTTCACACTCTCAAATTAATCTTCATTAACGTATACCTATTTCATGCACACTTGAAACACACATCAAACATATACTATTGAAGAATAGTATGCTAAACCAAGAAATACATTCATGCAAGACACATCATATTTTTAGTGAGCTACTGTCATGAAATGAAATCAATATAATTAAATACATCTAATAAAGCACATAATATCAATGATTGTTTTCTCGCAACAATAATCAATATATATACACAAATAAAAATGATTAATAAATCATCTAACAATAACAACAAAATAGAACAAGATGACCATATGAATTATGAAAATCAATAATGATATACAAAATTAGTCTATTTCTAATATCTCATAAAATTTACAAGAAATAATTCAGTTAGAAAATATCATCTCTAAGCTAATGATAATATAGCATAAATATTTTTACATAATCATAAAGGTGTCAAGTGTCATAAAAAAAGGAAATAAATTCATAGATAATTTCCAATACAAAAAGTATAATTATATATATATATATATATATATATATATATATATATATATATATATATATATATATATGTGGGCCTTAGATTATTCATGATCCATCAAATTTGGAAGATCAAGAGGTTTGGGTCACATAATTGTTAGTGGTATTTAAATAGATCTAATAAGGTGAAACTCCAAAGATTGTGAAGGATAAATTTACAGCTGACGATTTGATCAAGGGAGGTTTGCATTATATAGGGATTGAGAGAGAGTGAAATGGAGGCCACGAGAATCTTAATGACAGATTTGGAATACCTTTTATCACTTATAGAATTCAAAAGGGTTTTGATTTATTATACAAATAGTCTTTACACATTTGTAATCTATGAGTGAATAATTTCATGTCTTATGTATCTCCATAACTTTTTACTTTTCTAAATCTTTATGTAATTTATGTGTCTATTAAATAGTTGTTGATTTGACCATTTTTATTTATTTTTAAATAGAGGCATTGTTTATGTCTTTCATATTGATGATTTTTACTTTATAACTAATGCAAGTGTTGTTCATGAGTATGAAGGTATTTTACCTAACATTTTTCCTTTACATGATTTTGATGTATCTTATATGATCAATATTCATGAGGTAGTCCTATTTTATATTGATACATCTAGGGATGATGATTTATGTGATGTGGTTATCCATTTTATTTACATTCATGATGATGTTTATTTCTGTAATATCTCTAGCATTTGTACCTGGTTATTTTTTTACTATGGATTTAACCCTGATAATCATTATACCTTATTTTTCTCCATATCAAGGTGTTCTTAATATGATTTTGTATTGCTATCTAAATTTCAACTGTGTATTATGTTATGCTTGTGATACTCCCACATTTCAATTTGATAATTTTTATACTTTACCTTATCTCTACAAATATATGCACACACATGTTCATATATGGGTGTTGTTATTATTATGCTGGAATTCTAGATGATTGTAAATGATTACATTTCCATGTTTGGATGGCGTGCATTGATATTGTGTTATTTTGTATGTGATGATCATATGATGTATGTGACATTGTATCTCATTATGTGATTATGTATTTTTTTGGCTATTATGTATGGTTCAAGTACACTTGATGTGTGAATTGAGTGTGCAAGTACATGGTTATCTCCCCACTTGAGTATGTAGTTCTAGGTTATTTTCCAAATGGTGTTTATATCGGAGAAGTTGCATTGGGCCTAATGTGTTTATAATCCCTATTATACTCAAAATGGGTGTGATATGTGTCTTATGAGACCATTTGTAGATGTAGATCCAAATTAGTGGTGATTTTGGAGTTCAAATGTGTTGTGTGTTAAAATATAAATGTGTGATTCATTGTGATTGATTATTCCCTATTTGCATCCTAATTATATTTTGATGGATGAATCATTGCATTTCATTGATGTTTGATGCATTTGAGAAATTTGAAAAGAAAAAAGGGGAATTGTTAGTTATTGTATTTAGAAAAATATATTTAAATTTTTTAATCATTTAAAAAAACTAATACTTAGAATTTAAATTTAATCATTCAACATTCTTAGAAATGAGGAAATATATTAAGAATTTAAGTTAATTTATATAAATATTATTGTAAAGAATTTAAGTTAATTTATATAAATATTATTGTGTGAAAAAGGAAAAAAAAAAGGAAAGCACAAATAAAATAAAAAGGGAAAATGAAATGAAAGGAAAAGGGTTTGCATTTTTATTCTCTTTTATTTGCAAAAATACTCTCTTAAAAACCCTTTCTTTTCAAAATTGGAAAATGATTGAATTTGCTTGATTGGAGGATTATTTTAGATGGAAATGTACTTTTTTAGAGGTAATTTTAAGTGTGCATATATTGTATGCAGATTGATTCTCCAATTTGGATTGAATTGCATAAAATTGACAGTTGGTGAGCTCCAAGATTGAAGGTATTTTACTTTGTTTGCTTAGTTTTTTTAATTCTCTCAATTAATGTTTTCCATGGTCACTCTAGTGGTTGCATATGGATCTATTTTTAAATTAAATTCATTGTATATTTGTTATGATTATTAAAGATGAGGAAAATATTGAAGGTAAAATAAAATGGAAGATAATGCAAAATAAACACAATACCTTCACCTAGAATCCTTGCTCACTCCTTGATGAGTAGAAATGGAGTGCACCCTTGTTCCATTTGATTTTCTCCTATGAAAATGAAATGATACAGATTTATCAATACTCTAGCATTAGCTTGGTATGATAGAAAATGAGAGATCAAAATGATATAATAATGGTATAATAGCTTGATAATTTCATTGATGATGAAGGATGAGAGCCTCTAGATATAGAGTCTTGAAGAGGCAAAATCAATGGCTCAGATAGATTGATGATGGATGGATAAGATTGAATGAGGAGTAGAGTTAGGCTCAAAGATGTAGTCATATGACAAGTGACACATGAAGGATAGGATCTAGGTTTGAGATTGGGATAAGGACAAAATCCTTATGGGAATGGCTAGGATTAATAGGTGGGATTGAGATAAACGGATAAGATGAAAAGTTTGTTTGACTTTTGGGGAGGTGTCTAGGTTCAATGAATCTAGATAAATAGTTAAACATGTGAAGGGGACACTTTTCACAAGATGAAAATTTTATATTATGATAGATATGTGAATAAGATAGAGGGCTAACATCAAATAGAAAAAGGATAAAGGGGAGATTAGTTGCATAAATAAAATATTTATTTAATTGATGGGATCATGTGAAGGGAAAAATAATTAAATAAATGATAAATATCTATTTAATTAAATGATTAAAGATAAATATACGAAATGATGGGAATTAATTAAATAAATAATAAATATTTGTTTAATCAATAGACTTAGGATAGGCTAAAATTAGGTGTGGTTGGGTAAGATCATACTTTAGGTGTCTACATTTTCCACCTCTTTGATATGGTTGTGAAGTGGAATTGTATCAAATAAGTTTAAAACATAGTGGATGAGAGAGGATAAGGATCAATGACATGATGCCCCAGTAAATGGAAGGATGGGAAAGGATGAAGAAGGAAAGATCAGGATGATAAAGGAAAAAAATTAGGATTAGGTGATGGGATGCCCCTTGAGAGGACATGTAGGTTAGGAGAACACAGGTGTGCTCTTGAAATGGAAGGAAACTATGGGGGATAAGAATCAAGAATTAGATGAAAGGGAAGGGGAATTTGGATGGAAGGGGATGAAAAGGAAGGGGGATTTGATTATCATAGGGATGAAGAGGAAGTGGAATTTGATTATGATAGAGGTGAAAAGGAATGAGAATTTGATTATGATAGATTGGCTATGCTAGTATATAATGAGCAATCCTAAGATTTGATATAGAAAAGATAATTATGCACCAATGTATGAGGAACCAAAGTGACAAGGTAACCTTTGCATGGAATTGAAACTCAAAAAATGACAAGCATGACATACAAGATAAATATGATGCACCACTATACATCAGTTGTGACACATCAAGATATAGATTAATCGAGGTGGCCTTAAGTAGGTGTAGTCATGACTCAAAATATAAGATTGAAAGATCAAAAATTAAATTAAAAAATAAATAAATACAAAACATGTCACACAACCGATATATCTCTTGATAAAGATAAGATAATGATTATGATTGTATTATTCCAGATACAAGAGTCCAAAGCACATTGATGATTGGATTTTAATTGGAAATTTTTATGGATAACCAAAAATAGATGATAGATATGACATGGAAATGCTATGAATAACCAAGAAGTTATTGAAAGATGATGATAAAAAGGATATTATGATTGATTAATGTTCGATGGCTAGGATTATGTTATGATGTCAATAAGGTTTGATGTATTGAATACAATGTTTGATTATCTATTAAAATTTAAAGTTTGAGGAGCTCAAGATTATGGTTTTCAGATTATGATTATTAATTATGCTTGAGATGGGATGGATATGATATGGCATGGATGGGTTGATGGGTCGATGTTATATTATGGGATGAAGGGATGGGGTGAGGGTGGATTCAAATACATAAGGTTTGAAGGCCAATATGTTGGAAAACAAGGATATACAAGGCCAAACCCTTGACATAATGTAGATGTAACTTCTATATCTAACACAAGGGAAAGAACATGGAAGGGTGGGAAATCATGGATGGAATGATTGGTGACACTAATCAAGAATAAAGATAATCCATGATAGGATTATTATGGATGAGTGGATGGTAATTATATGATATGGAAATATAGGAGTGATTGTGACAAGGAGATGGCATCCTAAGATATGGTGGATAAGAGACTACACATGGCTCATGTTTCCAAGTTTTCACCATGGTACTTATCCAAGACACCACCAAAGTGGTTTTCATCATTTGAAGAATTATTTATTTTTATGTAGTGTCATAAAATTGCACCCTATGAAAATTTTACACTTACACATTTATGCCTGCTCTATTTATGGAAAAAACCTATAAGTTGGAATTTCATGATTCTAACTTCATAGGCAACAATGATGAAGCACTAGCAGCTTGAGTGTCTAATTATTATAAATTTTTTGTCGAACACTAGCATGACACATAGATTTCTCCATGAAATGCTAGCATCCTAATACTTTTTGAGATTAAAATGTAAGTATTTTTTTTTTCATGACACGTGTTGTAACAGAAAGGATGCATGTGTAATGACCCCTCCCACCCATGCAACTTAATAAAACTCCCTTTTCACTCTCATTTGAGAATGAGGACTCTAAGAAATAAAGGATCTCTCTTTCTCTCTCACTCTCATAGTGAAGCTCTGCCAAAATACTCTCTCAAGTGAAAATCATGACTCCTCATGCTTACAAGTATATCACATCTATCAATCCAAGAGGGGAGTCACAAACTATTGTTAACGCTCTCTTGTCATTCTATTCTACATGATCTCATCTATATGATCTATTCTTTGTCTATTTGATTACATTCTTGATAGGGTTTCTCCTCCTTTGCGGGGTTTGTTTCTATCACATGTCTTTTCTTTATGGATTTTTTTCTATCTCGATCCTATTTGGCAATCCATGGAGGTGGAAACATCAAAATGGGGGTTTGATTTAGAAAAAACCCTAACAACCCCAAAAAAAATTCTTGTATTTTTTTGTGTACAAATGAATAGATTTAGTGAGCTGGGTGTTTTGGATTTTGGACCCTTATTTCCTTTTTCATTAGAGATGACAACATGGTGCACATACCTCTGCATGGTATGCTGGCATCTGTGACCTAGGGATAATCCTCATAAAAGTACAATCTCTAGCTTCTATACTTTTTTTTGTATATACTAGAGAATTTAATTATGTCATTTATTCCTATAATTAAGTGAATTTGATATTCTTATTATTTATAATCTAGTGTCAATTCGATTAAATTGTACAAGCATTCTTTATTATTTATCTTGTCACCGGAGCAGTGTCTTTTGAGGTAATTGAGGCTTATTTTCTCCTTAGGACCCCATCGTCTTGAGGGTAGTGAATCCCCCTCCTTTACACTTTACTATTTTTTTTTAATATTTTTGGATTTTTAGATTTTCTTAAATTTTTTTGGATTTTCTATTTTTTTGTATTTTTTAGCAAACGAGACTTGATGAGGTTGTGATCAAAGCAACATGTTGTTGACTTGGATGACATTACTTTATAGATGGTTGTGAATGGTGCTCCAATGAAGATGGATGATATATTTTCCCATAGATGGAGGGAGCTAAGATATAATCAATAATATGCACACTATGAAGGCCTTCATGTGTCACATATAAAGGAACTTGGGAAACCTTTGGATTAGAGCATGTTAAGGGGTTTTCATAGAAGGTATGCCAATATGACATATCATCAAGGGGGATGGAGTGATAGGATGGATAGATGGAGATTGGTGGATTGGGTAAAGTGAATGGATTGTATGGAGATGATGAGGATGAAGACTTATGATAAAAAAGTTCACATCTTGATCTATTGCTTTTATTTTTATGGATGCCCCTAGTTATTGTAGATGATGGAACACGATTGGAGATTGAATTATACTTTTTCTTGCTTTTATTTTTGACTTTAATTTTTTCAAATTCAAATAGATTTTGATTGGTATTTTGAATAGAGGACTTATTTTTGCTTCGTTCTTTCTTGATTTGGTTTTTGATCTCCTATTGATAAAGGATTTTTTTATTTTTTTATTTTAATTGATAACCTTGTTCTTTTTGAGATGTAGGTGACACTTGTTGATCCAAGTATAGGATATGAGTGGAAATGGATGTGTTGGATGAGATGGTAAGGATATCTGAGTCATGGAATAGGTCAGTGATATATTTAACAAATTCTTGTGACTATCCTTATCAACACTATTAATATCAAAGGATTCTTGTATGAATTTAGTGGGATTGCAGTTAGGCTTAGTGGGCACAATATTAGGTGGTTCATACCCTAACCCCATGATAGTCAATGTGGAAGGAATGTAGCTCATATTATATTATTCCAATGTCTTTTATTTTAGCCTTGATCTATGAGATAGTGTGAAAAGTGGATAGTGATGAAGGATTAGTGTATGAGGAAGAAGAAGATGATACAATATTGGTAGGATAATACTGTGAAGAGCCATGATTTCTCTCTAAGAATTTATATTATTGGAATGAATTTTGATCAACAAGGACAATCACTTCAACTCTATTGTACGATAGCTTGATGCACTGATGAAATATGGATGGGATGGCTTGCATGGAATGGATCCATGGGTGACTGAGAAGTATGTTGTATGGGAGATTAAGGTCTAGAATAAGATAGTAGTTTCAATAATAGTTGTCCCAACTTGGATGGGTAGCTTTATGGAACCTTTGGATTTGTACTCGGCCTCATCATAGGATTTTATGGTAATATTTGTTTTAGGATCAACATCATCATCAAATTATCCCAATTTTTTTAATTAGTTTCAAACTGCAAATATTAAATCCTAATCCACCATCTACTAGGACACACTTGATTGTGGTTTTAAGGATATAAGCTTAAAGATAGAGAAAATTATTGTAAGATGGATTGATAGAAGGAAAGTATTTGGTAGTGAACATGGGAGATTTTGGAGAAGATAAGTATCCTATCATGGCTTGAAATTGATCAAGATTAATGTCATTAGGGACATATGATTCTTGGAGGGATTTTTTGAGAAGCTCTTTATGGATAGGGGATGTTTTAAGTAGCTCAAGGATAGATATTTGAGTTGAATTTTTTCCTAAGTGGTTAAGGATATTATATTTATGTGTAGATGAGACTCCTTCGATGGTGACTTGACCATTTCAGGTAGTGATAACATAATTAGGTGCTTTGATAGTCACAATGGCTACTTGGGAAGGACTATATTAAATGTGGCCAATAATGGAATCATATGAGATATTGTTGTTGTAGGTATAAGGAGTTGTGTTATAGGATGCAAAATATTTACCATCATTGTGTTCATATTTTGACTTTTGACCTTTAATGGTGATGAGATCTTGGGTAAGGTTCTTGAGTTTCATGCAAGAGGATGTTTTATGACCATAGACATGAAGATAGTCACAAAAGTCATTTTATTTATACCAAGAGGGCTTAGGAACATCTGTACCAAGGGGTTTTATGTCTGGAAGTTGGATCATGTTTTCTTGGACTAGATTTTGGAGGATGGATTCAATAGGTTCACCCAAAGTAGTATATTCACATCAAATATTTATTTTAGGTTGAACTTTAGGGATAATTGCATTATGTTGGGGAGGTAGATTATTTTGAGATGATGATGGTGGAGGTATTTAAATGTTTTGGACATGTTTGGAACCAGTCACACCATAATTGACTATTGTGAATGCTTGATCTAGACCTACATAAACATGAGTAAAAAACACAAGGTTAGTCCATAAACAAGTCTAAAACAATCATTTCCCATAAGATCCATTTAAATGAAATGAACAAGAAATAATAAAAGAATTCAAATGAAAACTATCAAATCTTATTCAAAACAATCAAACCACTATCCCATGGGGGAATTGGTGCCAATTTGATGTGGAAATTGGCCCTTTCCCAACTCCTATGATGCAAGATTGATATGTTGATGATGATTCATCCACTTTGATGGTGAAGGATGAGAGCTCCAAGCCAAAATCTACAAAAAACCTAGCTATAGAACTTAATAAGATGGATGAAGATTGCTCTAAATTTGAGTATAGTAAGTTTACTCAAATTGTGGATGATGAAATGAGGATATGAGCTCTTCATTTATAGAATGCTAAGTTGAAGAGATGGTCAAAATAGAGCAATGTGGGACTAACATTCAACCAATGGCAAGGTGCCACTTGTCAACATTTGATAGGATGAAGGTTGAGCACATTTTGATCCATGTGCAAGTTTGAAATTTGAATTTGATGAGATGACATGTTTAGGGGGCATGAAATATGAGTTAAATGCCAAGTGGGAGACATGTAAGAGACAATGTAAGAGCTTTAAATGTTTTGTTGGATGGACAAGTGATTTGGGGGGAGATTTCAAACTTGGAGGAATATTCCCTCTTGGATGCCTTTTTTGAATGAAAATAGATGATTTATAAATAAATTAAATTGATTTTCATGTGCAAGTTGCAAAATCTAGAGGATTTGAGTGATTAGGATTAGCATTAATCATGATTTGATTAATTTAAATGGTGTTAGTTGATTTGACCATTTTGACTTAGATTTTAGGATTTAAATAACTCAAAATGAGAAAAGAATGATTTAGACTTAGTTAAATAAATATTTTTGATTTATTTAACCAAAGGGGGTGATGTTAGATTAAATTAGATAAATGTTTGATTTATTTAATTTAATTAGATGAATTTTCAGATTTAATCAAATAATATGGATTATTAAATTAAATAAAGATAGGAAGATGAAATGACCTAACTAATTACACAAAGACAATGATTTAATTAAATCGAGGGATTTATTTAATTAAAAGGAGAATTATGATGACTTTAATCAAATAAGGCTATTTGATTAAATGGTTAGATAGAGGGATAATTTAGGATGAGGCGATGTTAGTAGATCGGGATCGAGTGTGCGATAACACTGTATATTTTCGATGTCTACATTTTTCCCCTCTTTGAAGCGATGCACTTGTTGCGTTGGTTCAAAGAAGAAACTGTCTTGATCAAAATTCAAAAAATTTCTGATTTTTCAGATGCCCCACTGTTGCCCCAGCGAGAAGAATTGCGATGGTATACTGCCCCCTCGAGAGATCGGACAAAGAGGTTTGATTTGAGGGTCGATCTCTCGACAAAGAGTTTCAAGATCAGTTCAACTCGAATATTTGATGTAGACAGATTTGATGATGTAGACAGTCATTAGCCATGGGTAGCCTCATGCCTATTTTGATATATTACACCCACTTGATCCTGATTTTTACCATGACAGTGACATTATTGATGATGAGATGATTATGATGTTTATATGTAATGGATGATATGATGATGAATGGATGATATGGATGCACATGATATGATATGATGATGCTTTTATGATTATGCAATGGATAATAAATGTATGGTTTATGAGATGCCTAGAATAACCAATCTATATTATGCAATGATGAAATGCGATGCATGCGAGATGATCAATGTTTCTTATATGATATGATATGATATGATATGCAGATGGTTTGTGGATGCAGGATGGATGCAATGGTGATGATTTACGATTAACTGTCATGGTACCATGTTAGCGTGAAAAGTAAGAGATAGAAGAAAACAAGAGATTCCAACAAGACATGAGATGATGATGATGATGATGATGATGATTTCTTGCCAAGGAGTTGGGATTTTCAAAGGGCCAATTACCTTATGTTTGATAACACATGTAAGCACGATGCATCAGGGTATAAAGAACCAAGATGGTGTTGCACCTAGTGTGATGGATTTTGACTCAACAAACATATAGGAGTATTCTTGTTCACGCCTGACATACATAAACCTTGCTAGGACGTACCTAACAAAGCAAGTATTCGCCAAGGTTATATTACAAGAACATCCAACAAGCACAACAGATAAAAAGATAATGAGCGTTGCCCCATTCCTATCTCTCTAAAGCCCTTCATTGGGGACATCATTGAGAGGTCCTTGGAATGAGCACAATAAGATAAACCAAAAGAAAAGATCAAGTACACAAACAATCAATGTTCTTCATACCTTCAGCCAAATGGATGTGTTTTTATAGAATAAGAAGCCAAGGTGATATCCATAATGATGCCCATTGTCAGAAACATATATCCTAGGACATGCATTGTATAGGATGATGATGGGTTGATAAGTTGATTGATAGGCTTTTGATATAAAGTTGATTGACATGTTTGAAAATGATCAAGACTTTGATTTTGTTTTAAAGATTTGTTGTTTTCTTTTGATTTTACGATTGAAGCTTGCTTTTGCTGATTGTTCTGATTATTTCTATTTGTGTTGCCAAAGGATGAAGGTGACGATCAATTTATTATGGATGATTGATTATCGCGGGTGAAAGCGAAACATGATGGATGGATTTTTTCAACTATTTGGATGTTTTTGACATTTTTTGAAATGTTTTGAGGTTGTTTTTGGTATTTTCAAGATGTTTTTGGATTTTTTGGATTTTCCAATGTTTTTTGGGGTTTTATGAGATTTTATGATTGTTTTTGGATTTTCATGTTTTGAATTTTTTTGGATTTTTGATGTTTTTTAATGTTTTGGATTTTTTGGATTTTCCAATGTTTTTTGGGGTTTTATGAGATTTTATGATTGTTTTTGGATTTTGATGTTTTTGAATGTTTTTTGGATTTTTGATGTTTTTTGAATGTTTTTGGATTTTGTCTCGGGGGCTAATCAAAGATTAGTCTTGCCTACGTTTAAGCTTAGAGACGACGTAGTTCGGATCTAGTGTTTTTGACGCTTTTCTGACTTTTTGAGTGTTTTTTTGGATTTTTCTATTTTTCTGATGTTTTTGGATTTTTTGCATGATTTTGATGATTTGGATATGGATGTGTCCATTTTGGATTTTGTTGAAAACCAAGCTAAGGTTGATTGATCAGATCGATGGATTGATGATGATAACATTGTTGAGGATACACAACAATGCAAGGATAGTGTTAAGCAACACAAGGATTGAGATGGATATCCCAAGATGATGGATTGATTGGATTTTGATCGATCAGGATTGATGAAGCTTGATTTGGAACAAAAGTTGTTCGAATGATTTGATGTGATGTTGAATTGCAAATTAGATGTGACTGATATTGATTGTTTGGATCGATGTTCGATTGAAGATAAAACTGGATAAGGAACATCTTCTTGTCAAAATGTGCCATGGGCTAGTGATTTGGATTTTGGATCATAAATGCTTTGACCATTTGATTTCACATTTTCCAATGTTCGGATCACCACATAACTTGGAGGATATAGATCAAGATTTATTCCCAAAGAAAGATGTAAATTTCTGCCCCCAGTGTCTAGCAATGTACAAAATGTGATGGATAGATGCCTGGATAGGTGTATGGATGGATGGATATAGATTATCTTTCGATAAGATAAGGTGTTAGGATAAAAGATGATCATTTGGATAATGTTTCATGGCTCAGATAACATTGGATAGGATAGGATCAATGAAAATGACCCATGTCAAGATGTTTACCATAAGCAAGTGTAAAGTGTGCCCCAAACTTTGTCAAGATCAAGATGACTCAGACTATGGATGCAGATAGATGAAAACAGATTGGATAAATGGTTCATGGATGAATGGATTTATTATGGATAAGATGGATGAAATGTTGGATTTATTATGGATGGGATGAGATGCTTCCACCTGAAATAGTGCACGCAGATGCTTGATTCTACTCATGATGCTTGTTTTCCAGGTTTTCATCATGGTCTTGCCCAAAGCACCACCATAGTGGTTTTCACTAGAGGACGTTTTTTATCTTTACTATTTTCAATCCTTTTTCTAATTTTTTTTTTGGATTTTCATGATTTTTTGATTTTTTTGATTTTTTTGAAAGATTTTAAGCTCATGCTGAATCACAAGGTGTTGCTAATGTAGATGTCCCTGTCATAATGTTCCATCGATATCCTGCCTGAAGGAGTTGCTTTGCTAAGATATGTGCACTTGAATGCAACTTTTGGGATTCTTGATCTGCTTTATTGATACCAGGGTTAACTCTGTCTCTGTGCACACATTGCAATAGAGTGCCTTTGAATCCTTATGATGAAGGGTTTTTGCCAATACATGGTCAATTTGAGAATTGGATATCATGCGTGGAGGTGTGGATGGAGTGTGTTTAGGGATAAAAGATGGATTGGTTGACAGTTTGGAACCTTTGACTCTCCAAACTTGGGACGATGAGCAATGATGGGTGGATACAAAAGTGTTCATGGAATTGTGACCAACTGCTTGATACACTTTGTACGTTGCTTGAAAAGCCTGCTTTTTCTTTTGTGGACATCTTTGATGGATACTTTTCCCATTTTTATTTTTCCCCATAGTTTCTTTGACTAATGGAGTTTAATAGGGATAATCTTTCTTTGTATGTTTTGGTATCCATGCGTATTTGATTTGTCCATTATGCTTCTCAGCTTCTTTCGCTTTGATAACGTTCTTCATACTTTGATTCAAATTTTTCTTTCGAAGTTGGTCCCAATTCATGGATGGGGTGATGGGTGGATGAAGATTCATGACATGGCTGGTTGTAGTATTGGCATCAATTTCATCATAAGGATTCTTCGTGCTCCCTATGTTGACATTTACACTAGATGAAGTTTCCCCTAGTATTGTGGAAGTAGTACCTTCATGCTTTGATTCTGCCTGTTCCAAGAGCTCTTGTTTAGAGTGCATTCTCTGATAAATGACCACTGTAGATGACGCTATTGGAATTTGTTGTTCTGCTGACTTTGGAATATCCTGTTCTGTCTGACCTGTTTCCTTGAGTGGATACTTCTGGATATCTTCATACATGATGTCCTCAGTTTGGATCTTGGATATATCTGATTCTGATGTTGATAATTTTTTTTTACTGTAGGAATCAATAACCTGATCTTTTTGTGTAATAATATCAGGAGTAAACGAATCTTGTTCTGAATGAAGATCATCTACATGTCCATCCGCAGAAAGTATCTCATGGGTAGATGGAGGAGTATGTGCTACATGGATATGATCATCTTGCATAGATAGGAGAGTGTCCATTAGATTATTGTAGTATCTTGAAGATACACATTATTGATCTTGAATGATTTCAGAGTTTCTTTCGACATGCTTTGGATCGAGTTCTTGACATGGGTTAGTTTCAAAGGATGGATTGCTTACAAAGGGTTCTTGGATGTCATTATTAGACATGGTAAGTGGTTCAATATCCTCAAGTGTTGAGTTCAGGGTTCCTTCAGTATCTGTAACCATGAGGTCAAAAGATGTCAATATGTCTTAGAAAGGACCATTGCTAGACTTTGGTGAAAGATTTTGATCATGCTTTGGAATAAAAATTTCAGATATGTCCTCTAACTCATAAGGTGATGTAGGGATATTTTCAATATGATCATTGGTCGATGGATCATAGATTATGTCAATGGGATCAAATAATTCTAACACTCCTTGAAATAGATCACTAAAAAGTGGCTCTTGATGTATGGTGAGTTGATCATCGGATGGGGTGGAAACATCTTCAAGGTGCTCATCGATGGAGAGATCTTGATCATTGTTTTCAACAATTGTAGCAAAGAGATTGTGAATGTCTTAAACCATAGGGTCAAGTGATGTTGAAATTTCTTGAATTGGATCATTGTTGGTTGGTGGATTTTGATCATGATTGAGAAGTGACTCTTGACATATGTTGATTTGATCATCAGATGAAGTCGACATAGCTTCAAGGTGCTCAGTGATGGATTGATCTTGATCCTTGTTCTCAACAATTGTCATTTTTTGTGTTTGTACTTGTGTTTTTTGGGTAGCTTGAGAGGCTTGGGCAACTTGAGAGGCTTGTTGCACTTGTTGAGCTTGTGTTGCTTGTTGCATGGCTAGATATTGTTGGATAGCCTTTTGGTAGGCCTGGTGAGCATTTAGCGCAGTGTCATATTCTCTTACTACGTTTGGTTTTGGTGGTAGTGGTGGCGGATTTAGAATTGTGTTGGATGTAGTGACAAGTGGATGAGATACACTTGGAGCGATCATGGTAGTTTGAGATATGATGGGTGTGATAGGGGTGATTGGAGTGATCGAGGTGATAGGAATGGTTGGAATGACCGAGGTGATAGGTCCTTGGGAGACCACATTTTGATTTGTCATGATTGATGTTGTCATTTGATTAGATACCATCTGTTGGTGCGATGTCGATGGTATATTCAAAGGATTTGATGTGATGGCTTGATTGGCGTTAGGTGGATTGATTTGGATGGAGTGATTGGTGCTAGGTAAAGGGGGAAGTCCTAAACCAAGGAATGATGTTGATATGGGTAATGGTGGTGGAGATGTCTCTTGGTGCAATGACTCAACTATTTTGGTAAGTGCAGCAATTTGATCTTGCCAGATTTGATCTTGATTTCGATCTTGACTCCCTTGATATAGTTGATTTGGATTTTGTTTAAGTAGATTTGGAGTGTGTACTTGTGTTTGATTTTGGACAATGTTTTGGTTTGGGATGATGTTCAAATTTGGCATTATGGGTTGAAATTGAACATTGTTGATGTTGGGAATTGCATTGCCTTGTTTTAGGTAACTCTGATCTTGCATGGTGTTACCTTGAATTGGAGTTGTTAACATCTTGTTTGGATTTTGAACAATATTCGTATGATTTGCAACCATATTTATCCCAAAGTTTTCCGGATTCATGTTTCGAAAACTTGTACTTGGTACATTCTCGTTGTTCATTTGAAGGCTCATGCATTGATTGTTTGGTTGGAAAACTTGTAGGTTTGGATTTAGATCTACCATCAGGAAATGTGTTCCAATCTTTTATTTGGGCATACTCACACTTGTTGTGCCATTGACATTGGTAGAAGGTAATGATCCCACGTATGGATTGTATAAGTGTGAGTTTTGATAATCAATCAACGTTGCAAGGTTTTGAAATTTTAGTTGATTTGGATTACTCATGATGTATGGATCAAGTTTATATTCCATGTTCTTCTTATGTTTTGACCTTGTTGAAAAATTGACCTCTAAGGTTCTTAGGACCAATGACGAGATGAAGGATGAAAAGGGGTAAATGATTGAGTGTTGAACGTTTAGGGTCTTTGGATCAATGCTATACTTAGGGTTTGATTGGATAATGAACTTGTAAACCCTAAGATGTTGGATGTAATCTTAGGATGAATTTTTCCAAATGATTGCTAATTTAATTAAATGTATGAGAAAGGATGCATTCCCCTACACCTAACTAAACAAGGTGATTTTGATTTTGATGATTTATCCAATTCTAGAATGATGTTTCCAAAGCTCTAAAGTTGTTTGGGGGATGGCTTTTGATAGATGTTTGGAGTTTGGATGAAGTGTTTTATTTTTATCCTAAATGAATCTAGGAAGGACTTGTTTACTAGGCTAAGATAGTGAAGAACATGCCTTTCTCAAAAAGTAATTCAAAATCAAAAGACCAATGTTTTCTCAAAAGACGATAAAAAGATAAATAAGCACATGTGTGGGGTTCAATTGATTCAATATTTGCTTAATGGATTCTTTTTATCAAAAACATTTCTTGATTAGGTTTTCAACTGATTGTCCAATGTCCTAATTTTATTTCATCCCACAAAATGCATTATGCAGAAATTGAGGAAATCAAGGCAAAGGTTTCCTAATGTTGACCTTAGTAGGAGAAAATTGAGATAAAATCCAAATGCTTAGAAGCCTCTAAGGATACGAATCCCAAGGGCAAGCAATAACATGTGATTTTTTTTAAGGATATTTGCCTCTCCTAAAGGGTTTGCAATTTTGATGATTCGTTGAATCTTGGTTTCCCAATGTTTTCAATCAAAGCACTATGTTTTCAAACTGACTCACAAGCAATAACACCCTAGCTCAATTGGTACATTTTTCTTAGTGGGCTTGCCTCATGCCCTTCATAGAAGAGATGATTTTACATACAACCAAGGAAAGAGTATAAAGGTATGTTAAGAATGAAGTCTTAACCTCTATACTTTAACCAAGATCGGACATGGAAAGTAACTTCTTGGAATCTAAGTTCCAATGCACCACTTTGATAAACTCGGTGAATGAGTTAATAGGCCACTACAAACAAGGGTTTTATTTCATACTTTCCATTCACGGAGATTGACCCATACGGCAAGAGTCCCCTTTCAGATCCATCTTGTTGGAATCAACTGTGTGATATTGGTGTTTACTCCAATACCCACATTTATATCCCGGTTGGAAATACTCTTGGCTTTAGAGTGTTACCGGTTGAGTCGTTCCCTTGGGTGAGTACTTTTTCCCCAAGGTAGGCCCTCTAAGATAGACAAAAGCGAATAAACTTATTCATAGTTCAATCAAACCTTGTTTAGAAACGAAGGGAGAAAACATGCAATAAATTCATTCACACTCGTACAAGATTTTGTTCAATTTTAAATCCAAAAATGAAGTGTGGAGGTGATTGCTTTGTCTTAACCTAAAATCATGAAAAAGACCTTTTGATTCTCAAGATTGCTATAAAGCGCAAGAGAAGTGCATACGTCCTTTTTCGATGAGGTTAGTTTAAGTAAGCCATCACAAAACAAAGTTGAACTTGTTCATTTTAGATCCCCAAAACAATAATGAATTCTTTTTAAAACACCAAAGGACAAATGAGAGTTGTCTTGTTCAATTGTTAACCAAAAAAACAAACTCTAGTAAGTTGTAGTCCTAATGTTCATCTTAAACCCTTTGCAACAAGAATTCAAAAGTTCTTTTTAAAGCCCAAATGAATTTAGTAGATCCTAAGCATAAAAATGATGACAAATTTTCCTTAAGAAGAATAATGCATTCTCAAAAAGTGTTAAACAAACACTATAGTGTTTAAAAACACTTGTTACAATGATGTGATAATGTTTTTTCTTTGGATTCCATGCTCCATGATCCTTTAAAACCTACAATAGAAGCTTCAAATGTTATATTTCATCAAAAAACAAGAAGATATGAGGGTTAGATAAATGATTAAGCATAAAAACCCTAAAATTTAGACCAAGTTTCATTGTGATTTGACATTAAGTAAAAATTTTCAAATTTTAACTCTATAAAATTTGATAATAAAATACACCATTGGATAGCTTATGAGATTCTACCCCATTTCAAAAAAAAAAGCTTCGAAAAAGACCAAAAAATGACCAAGATACGACCATTTTAAGTTTGAGTAAAAATGCAAGAAATCAAAGGCGGTGCAGTTTGCAGTGGCGCTGTTTGGGTTCAAACAGCGACGCTGGGGCTCAAACAGCGACGCTGGAGCCAAAAGCGGTGTTGTTTAGGTTCAAACAGTGATGCTAGAGCTCAAACAGCGATGCTAGAGCCAAAAGCGGCATTGTTTAGGGTTTTAAGCGGTGCTACATGGCACCGCTGGGCTGCCAGTAGCTTTGTTTACTGTAAACACATAAAAAAATAGAAAAAGCATAGAATTTTGATGAAAAAATGTAATTTAAACTTTTGGTTTTCCCTCCTTCTAGCGCCAAAATTTGAATGCTTGATCTAGACCTACATAAACATGAGTAAACAACACAAGGTTAGTCCATAAACAAGTCTAAAACAACATTCCCCATAAGATCCATTTAAATGAAATGAACAAGAAATAAGAAAACAATTCAAATGAAAACTATCAAATCTTATTCAAAACAATCAAACCACTTTCCCATGGGGAAATTGGTGCCAATTTGATGTGGAAATTGGCCCTTTCCCAACTCCTATGATGCAAGATTGATATGTTGATGATGATTGATCCACTTTGATGGTGAAGGATGAGAGCTCCAAGCCAAAATCCGTAAAAAACCTAGCTACAAAACTTAATAAGATGGATGAAGATTGCTCTAAATTTGAGTATAGTAAGTTTACTCAAATTGTGGATGATGAAATGAGGATATGAGCTCTTCATTTATAGAATGCTAAGTTGAAGAGATGGTCAAAATAGAGCAATGTGGGACTAACATTCAACCAATGGCAAGGTGCCACTTGTCAAAATTTGATAGGATGAAGGTTGGGCACATTTTGATCCATGTGCAAGTTTGAAATTTGAATTTGATGAGATGACATGTTTATGGGGCATGAAATATGAGTTAAATGCCAAGTGGGAGACATGTAAGAGACAATGTAAGAGCTTTAAATGCTTTGTTGGATGGACAAGTGATTTGGGGGGAGATTTCAAACTTGGAGGAATATTCCCTCTTGGATGCCTTTTTTGAATGAAAATAGATGATTTATAAATAAATTAAATTGATTTTCATGTGCAAGTTGCAAAATCTAGAGGATTTGAGTGATTAGGATTAGCATTAATCATGATTTGATTAATTTAAATGGTGTTAGTTGATTTGACCATTTTGACTTAGATTTTAGGATTTAAATAACTCAAAATGAGAAAAGAATGATTTAGACTTAGTTAAATAAATATTTTTGATATATTTAACCAAAGGGGGTGATGTTAGATTAAATTAGATAAATGTTTGATTTATTTAATTTAATTAGATGAATTTTCAGATTTAATCAAATAATATGGATTATTAAATTAAATAAAGATAGGAAGATGAAATGACCTAGCTAATTACACAAAGACAATGATTTAATTAAATCGAGGGATTTATTTAATTAAAAGGAGAATTATGATGACTTTAATCAAATAAGGCTATTTGATTAAATGGTTAGATAGAGGGATAATTCAGGATGAGGCGATGTTAGTAGATCGGGATTGAGTGTGCGATATCAATCTGTATATTTTCGATGTCTACAACTATATTCTTGTTCTTATTCAAAGAATGAGATTTGTCACTAGATTGATTATTGTCTTTTCTCTCTTTATAAATATTAACTAGTCCTTTGGCTATAAGTTATTTCTCCATGGAAACTCCATTTTATATTATTTCAATGGAGTGATAAATTTCTATTTGTAAATGAAAGCCTAGTTTAAAATTTAAGTTTTGGACAAAGATAGTGACGGGTTGCTTATCGGGTATGGGCCACGTAAAGAAACTAGCAAGATGTCTCTATCTTTGTAAGAATGAGATAAAGCTTTCACCACTTCTTTTTTTATTACACAAGTTCATCATGGTGATGTAATTTTCAATGTTATAAGAAAAATTGTTGTGGATAGGATGCCATTTAATTGCAATCCTAAACATATTTCATGTATCTCCTAAGTCCTTGGAAAGTGTTCCCCAACACTAGGATTAGAAAGCGATTAAATTCGAATGAAATAAACATGTAAATTGACATTTGTAATTATTTCTAAGTGATAGGAACATGTGGGGACGCCCAAGAAGAGCTCCTACAAAATAGGAGCACATGGGGTGCCCACATGGAAGGTGGAACCCATCTTGAGTTCAGTTAACTGTTTGGAGGAAAGATAACACTTCAGTAATGCATGTAAAGATCCTAGAAGTTAGGAATTGAAATTTACATGAGTGGAGTTTAGTTCAATTTAGTTTAGTTCAGTTCAGTTCAATTATGGTTTAGTTATCTTTAGTTGCATGTAGTTAGTTTAAGTTGAATGCTAGTTGACTTTAGTTGCATGAGAGATAACAGGCGATACATTCAATTAAGTGGGTATGATTAATCATGCATAATGTTTACATGAATTGATGAAGAGATATGTTTCAATTAATAAAGATTGACTTGGACCCACTTTGGGCACCCAAGTTGGCATTTTGGAGTTAACACCTTTTGCATGAGAATATATTTGCAAGCCTGAGTTAAGTGGGCCCATTCTTGGGTGCCAAATTTGAGGAGAAGCTTGGAAGATATTTTCTTGACCAACAATTAGTTAGGAGTTTAGTTTGGGGTGCCTAAATTGAGGAGAGATTGGATTTGACTTCTTGTTACACATTGAAACTCTACTTGCACAAAATAGGCGTAGGTTTTTGAAAGAAGCTTTGTGCTTTGTAATTGACAACTCTTTGGAGTTTTCAAGGCTCATTATTGTCTATTAATTGCAGCAAGTTGAAGATAGTTTTATTAGAGTTTATTGCAAGTTGTGAAGAAGAATTATTGAAGGAAAAAGAAGCATCTCAAGCAAGGATTGATAAATAATTATTGTAATCTTATTCTAAAGTTAAGTAATACAAGAACTATTGATTCTGGTGGTGGAGTTTTTTCTCAAAAGGGTTTCTCCATGTATATGGTGTGTCACTTCTATAATCATCCACAAATAAATTGTAACAAAGAACACTTAATTAGATCTACAATATCATAGTTTTACAAAGTTTTAAGCTACATAATTACCTCCATTTTCAACATTTGGTATCAGAGCTAACAGTTGGGTAGACTTTGGGATGCCTTTCTCTTAAAAGTTTGAAGGTTTTTTGGCTATAGTGAGAGCTTTTACTATTGTGTTATTGCTGATTTGTAAAGAAGTGTGTTACAATGAGTTCTAATTCTTGTTTAGATATTGAAAGATTTAATGGATCTAGTTATGAGATGTGGAAACTAAAAATGGAGGATCTCCTTGAAGAGAGAGATTGGTGGTTAGTTGTTTGTAATGAGACAAAGTCACCTACAACAATGTTAGATGATGATTGGGCTAATCTTGATAAGAAGGCAAGAGGGACCATAAGATTATGTCTTGATAATGTTGTTCTCTTGAATGTTTCAAATGAAACTACTGCAGATAAATTGTAGAAGAGGATAGGTGATATCTATCAAACCAACAGTCTTACTAATAATTTGTATCTGAAAAGACAGTTGTATTCTTTAAAGATGAAAAATGGTGATTCTGTTGCACATCATTAAATGCTTTTAATTTGATTCTAAGTCAGTTAGCATCTATAGATGTAAAGCTAGAAGATGAAGATAAATGCATTTTGTTACTTTGTTCTTTACCAGATTCTTGGGAAAATCTAATTGTTGCTATCAGTGGTAGTGGTGCAAATCCTAATATGGACAATATAATTCTTACTCTCCTATCAAAGGAGATGAGGAGGAAGTCTAAAACGGGATCCCAAAATGCCTTGTTTGTAAGAGGTAGGCCTAAGAAAAAAGAATCTAAGGCAGACAAGAAAGGAAAGGGTAAGTCCAAAGGACAGTCTAAAACCCTTGGTAAGAGTAAGGTAAAGTGTTGGAATTGTGGAAAACCTAGACATGTAAAGAAGGATTGTAAGAGCAAGAAAAAGAGTACTGATGCTTCTATAGAGAAATCCTTGGATGACAGTAATGATGCATTGGTCATTTCATCTAATACCGTTGTTGATAACTCGTTGCTTATTGATTCAAGTTTCTCCTATCATATGAATACTAACAAGTAGTGGTTCACTAAGTATACTGCATATGATGGAGGAAATTTCTTCTTTGGAGATAATATCACAACAAGTGTTGTTGGAAAAGGAGAGGTAAAGTTGTGTTTCAGTGATGGTAGGGTTAAGACCCTTAATGATGTTTTACATATTCCAAGACTTGCTAGAAATCTACTTTATGTATCTACGTTCAATGACTCTGGAATGCATGTGACATTTGACAAAGGTGGTTGTAGATTGGTGAAAGGGAATATGATGGTTGCTAAAGGATCTCGGATTGGGACTTTGTTTAAGCTTAATACCTCCAATTTGAATAAATCAACCAATGTAGCTGAAGCTGAAAATACATGTATGTTGTGGTACCATAGATTGGGCCACATTGGTGAAAAAGGTCTTAGGACCATTCTTAATAAGAAATTGGTTGACAGTATTCTTGATTATAATATTGGAAAAAATAATTTTTGTGAGCATTGTGTGTTTGGAAAGCAATCTAGATCTTCATTTCCTAGTGGAACAAATAAAGCTAAAAGATTATTAGAGATTATTCATTTAGATGTAATGGGTCTTGTGGATATTGGCTCTATTGGAAAATCTAGATATTATGTCACATTTATTGATGATGTCTCAAGATACACTTGGATCTATTTTATGCATAACAAATCTGATGTGTTTAATAAGTTTAAATAATTTAAGGCTTTGGTTGAGAAACAATCAAATCATAAGATAAAAGTGTTGAGATTAGATAATGGTGGTGAATATTGTTCCAGGGATTTTGATGATTATTGTAAGCATGTAAGAATTGTGAGACAAAAAACTACTCCATATACACCTCAACAAAAAGGAGTAGCAGAAAGGATGAACCAAACCTTAATGGAAAGAGCTAGGATTATGTTAAGTAGTGCTAAGCTAGATTAGTGCCTTTGGGCCAAGGCTATAAGTACTTCTTGTTATTTAATCAATAGATCCCCTAGTTCATCTATTGAAGATAAAACTCCTTATGAAATGTGGTTAGGTAGGAAGCTTAGTGTTGCACATTTAAGGATCTTTGGTTGTGAGGCTTTTGTTCATGTGCCTAATGAAAAGTGATCTAAGTTGGATCCAAAAGCACAAAAATGCATATTCATAGGTTATGGTGAAAATGTAAAAGGTTACAAGCTTTGGAATCCTCTAACGTAAAAAATTTATTTATCTAGAGATGTTATTTTTAGGGAATTTAGAGCTTATTCAGGAGAAGAACAACCAAAGGAGAAGGATACTTCTCAAATAGTGCATTTTGAGATAAATACTGAGAAGCAAGAAGATGCACATGTTGAAGAACAATTGGATGGATTGGATGAGGAGAGTTCACAAAGTTTTTCTGAGATAGATACTCATGATGAGCATATTTAGGAACAAGAAGAAACCCCTTTGAGAAGATCCACAAGACAACGAAGTCCCATTGATAGGTATAGACCACCTAATTTCCATTGTATATTTTCTTTGATGAGTACTAATGATGAACCTAGATCTTATAGGGAAGTTGTGTCTTTAGATGAGAACAAGCTTTGGTCACAAGCTATGCATGAGGAAATGAATTCGTTGGATACTTGTGACACATGGGATCTTGAGAGTTTTCCCAAAGGAAGAAAGGCAGTGAGATGGGGTTCTTAATTCCTAGCCTAGAATAGTGACAACTAAAACCTCTAAGCTACAAAACCACATCCAACAAGAGAATACAAACAATGAGAAATTAAAATGAAAGCATGCATAAGTAAACACTCCCCATTGTATTGGTTTCACTTCCCTTGCTCTCCTTATTCTTCTTATGCAACTTTTCCCTTAGATATAGCCCAAGCAATGGGATTTCTAAGTAGGTTTATGTCTAACCCTAGTAAAGAACATTGGAGTTATGTTAAGAGGGTGTTTAGATATTTACGAGGTACTTCTGATCACTGTTTGGTTTATCATGGCGCTAATGATATTGATATTATGCATAGATCGTTGGACATACAGGGTTTTGTTGATTTAGATTGGGCAGGAGACTTGGATAGTCAGAGGTTGACAAGTGGCTATGTGTTTACTTTGTTTGGAGCTATGATTAGTTGGATGAGTAAGAGGCAGCCCATGGTTGATTTTTCCACCATAGAAGCAGAGTACATGGCTACTACACATGCCTCTAAAGAGGCAGTTTGGTTACAGAGACTTGGGAGAGGTATTGGTTTTAATTTCAAGCAAATTAAACTTGAATGTGATAGTCAGAGCGCTATTTGTTTAGCCAAAAATCCTATGTATCATGCTCGTACTAAGCATGTTGATGTTCAATATCACTTTATGCGATAAATGGTTGAGAGTGGGAAGGTATTGATTGAGAAAGTTGACACTTTGATCAATGTTGTAGATTATCTTACGAAACTAGCTCCTACAGGTAAGTTCTCTTGGTGCAGGAAGGCCATTGGCCTTGAGTCTTGTACTTGATTTATAATAATGATTCCTTGTTTAGAATAATTGCAATGTATAATGTCAAGTGAGAGAATTTTGGGAATAGGATGCCATTTAATTGCAATCCTAAACATATTTCATGTATCTCCTAAGTCCTTGAAAAGTGTTCCCCAACACTAGGATTAGAAAGAGATTAAATTCAAATGAAATGAACATGTAAATTGACATTTATAATTATTTCTAAATGGTAAGAACATGTAGGGATGCCCAAGAAGAGCTCCTACAAAATAGGAGCACATGGGGCACCCAAATGGAAGGTGGAACCCACCTTGATTTCAGTTATCTATTTGGAAGAAAGATAACACTTCAGTAATGCATGTAAAGATCCTAGAAGTTAGGAATTGGCATTTACATGAGTGGAGTTCAGCTCAGTTCAGTTCAATTCAATTCAGTTCAGTTCAGTTATCTTCTGTTGCATGTAGTTAGTTTCAGTTGAATGCTAGTTGACTTCAGTTGACTTGGAATGCATGACTAATGACTTCAGTTGGATGACAAATAACATGTGATACATTCAGTTAAGTGGGGATGATCAATCATGCATAATGTTTGCATGAATTGATGGAGAGATATGTTTCAGTTAAAAAATATTGACTTGGACCCACCTTGGGCACCCAAGTTGGCATCTTGGAGTTAACACCTTTTCCATGAGAAGATATTTACAAGGATGAGTTAAGTGGGCCCATTCTTGGGTGCCAACTTTGAGGAGAAGCTTGGAAGATATTTTATTGACCAACAATCAGTTAGGAGTTTAGTTTGGGGTGCCTAAATTGAGGAGAGATTGGATTTGACTTCTTGTTGCACATTGAAACTCTACTTGCACAAAATAGGCTTAGGTTTTTGAGAGAAGCTTTGTGATTTGTAATTGACAACTCTTTGGAGTTTTCAAGGCTCATTATTTTCTATTTATTGTAGGAAATTGAAGACAGTTTTATCAAAGTTTATTGCAAGTTGTGAAGAAGAATTGTTGAAGGAAAAAGAAGCAACTCAAGCAAGGATTGATAAATAATTATTGTAATCTTATTCTAAGGTTAAATAATAAAAGCACTATTGATTCTGGTGGTGGAGTTTTTTCCTAAAAGGGTTTCTCCACGTATATGTTGTGTCACTTCTATCTTCTAGTCTTATTCTTCTACAATATTCTATGTACTTCTACAATTGGTAAAATGAATCTAAACAGATAATCATCCACAAAAAAATTGTAACATAATTACTTCCATTTGTAACAAAAATGTGTGACAATTGTTTTTGCAAGCTCAAAAAATATGGTGATTGTCCCATGAGGGAGGTGAGTAAACTAATCAAGGGTTTGTCTACCCAATATTTTAGGGAATATTCTCAAGAGCTATACATCAATATAAGAGACATATTGGTATGTTATGTATAATTCTTTAAGGTGCTCACCTAGAATCTCCATTTCCTTTGTATTTATTGAATTTAGGCATTTCAAAATTTTGAGGAAAGGGGGTCATGATGATGGATTTGTCAAAAGGATAAGGACATAGCTCTTGGAATATGTAAGTTTTATTTTGATCTCCTAGTTGAAGTCCCCTAAGGGAATCCTTAATTTGTTGAATGTCTTGTGCCAAAGAACTTGTGAGATTGAGAGGCAATGGTTGATAATTGGAGATGGGAGCTAGTGAGGATGATATGTGTATATTTTGATGAGTGGATGGAATGGGATTGGAAGTGTGGAAGTTTTTATTAGTAGATGAAATTGGATTGGATGTTTGAAGAGTGTGTGATGTGTTTAAGGGGATGGATGTTAAAATGTGAGGAGAAGGGATGTAAGATTTAGGTTATGGGATATGGGTTGAAATGTTTTGGTGCATAAGTGTGATGTGAAATTGATGGTTTAAGAGGTGATAGGTGGGTTAGAATAATATGATGGAAGATATGTGCGATCATGATGAATAGAAGTTGGAGCTGTGGAAGGAGGTTTTTGCATGATTTGGGATATGTCAAAATCATGGGGTAATTTGTCACCTTTCTTAGCTAGCATAAGGATGTATTGATCAGGATTCTCCATGATGTATCAATGCATTAATTACATGGCTTGGTTATCTTGAGAAAATTCCTCTAAATATGTGGGTGAGTCTTGGTAAATTGAATTTTTATCATCATCATGTATGATGTAAGATGGAAATGAGAATGTGTTACCCATGGGGACTTGATGGACCACTTCCTCAAAGAATATGTCATTGGATGTGCACCATAGAAAAAAGTACCCTTTGCTTGACATGGGAATAATTCATGATAATTATACTTAATGAGGCCTTGATTCAGGTGTTGTGAGGCATTTTATGCATCCACACTAGGTATTGGACCCTTTCAAACACATTTAATGGTCTTGTAAAGGTGTTGTAAAGTGTTGTAAAGGACTTTCATGCTTTTCTAGACTTAGTAAACCCATCTCTACCTAATATAACATTATAAAAAACATTTAACTACATCATTACATCAATCTAGAAGGCTTGAAAATTAAACTTATTGATAAAATAGTGTTGTAATGTGTCCCACACATTCACATTGGTTCTTGTGCCTTCCCAAGCTATGTGGACCTCATTTTAGTGTTGTAAAGTGTATTTAATCACACTTTCACATTGAATTATGTGTCCCAAGCCCTAATTGACCTTTACATCATCACTAATAGGCCCCTATTAACCCATATTGTGCATCCCAAGGCTTAAATTGATAAAATACCTAACAAAGTTGCAATTTAAACCTTATTTTCTTATCCCTTGGCATCTTAGCTATGAAAATGGCCCATGTGGGAACCATTCACCATGCATGGCGAATCAGTCCCATCTAGGTGGGACCCATTCACCATGCGTGGCGAATTAGTCCCATTTGGCCTAATTTTGACCTTTGAGCGGGAAAAAAGTGAAATTTAAGTTTAATATTACTTCATGTCGGCCCGTGATGAGGTATTAATGGGTGAATTAGGAGAATTTCCTATAAATACAACCTTCTAATCCCTAATTTACATCTCTCAACTCATTTTTTATAGCTCATTCATCATTTGTCTCCTCAAGCAACTTAGGGTTTTATCATTTCAAGTCACCAAGATATCAATTTTTAGACATTCAAGGGAAGATTCTTCATGTTTTGTTGCAGAAATTCAAGATCAATCATCATGGAAAGGTAATAAACTCCATTATTTCATGTTTCATTACATTCTTTCATCATTTTGGTTTAATTACCTAAAAGGGGTTTGACCAAGGGAAACCCCCATGCCCTAACATTCAACATTTCTTCTTCTCATCTTGTGTGTTTGCAGATTTAGGACTCTTGGAAGCTTGGAAATAATTGAAGATCAAGTTGCAAGGTTGCTCAAGTATTCTCTTCATTCAACAAGTCAAAATATCAACAAAATCTCACTTTCAGACCCGCAAATTAGAGTTTCAGAAGTGGACACCTATAGGAAGTCAAAGTACAGACCAAGAGCTCCAGAATCCACCTTTGAATAATTAGAAATTCAAAAGTGGACTCATTCACCATGAGTGGCGAATGAGTCCCACTTCCATGTCAATTTTTTGTTTTCTACATTTTTAGATACCCTTTTGGTAGAAACAAGTTCTGACTTAGTTTTGCAGAACTGGGACTAATTCGCCCAGAATGGCGAATAAGTCCCACCAAGCCTAAAAATAAACATCAATAGCATTTCGAAAGTAATTTCCAGTCTTCATCAAGATTCCAGGTGCACACTTTTAGTTTGGTTCATTTCTGTTAAGTTTTGCATTCATTTCTAATTCATTTCTACATAACACAATGTGTTTTCAAACAAGTCACATTTCTTAGGTTTTTCATACTTAATCAATCAATCTTATCAATTAGTTGCATCTAGAACATTTCATTTAGGCATAATTTCATCATACAATCCTTAGTTTGAGTGAACCTAGCTAGAAATTTTGTGTGGGGTTTATCTCTCTCCTTTTAGGTGAAACATCCTAAGAGCACAAGAGTAGCCTATAAGCCCTACCCAAAAATCTACGGTTCATTTTGGTGAACCCACTTTATCAAATAATTTCTTGTCTGATTTGGAGTCCATCATAGATCTAGCCTTGCATTGACTTCGCATCAGGGATTGCATTAGTTAATTTGCATGCTAGGTTTCAAAATTTTCATTCATAAAAAGTGCATTTAGGTTGCATTATTGGCATCTACATTCATTTCAATTCTCTACAATTTTGCATTTTTCACTTAGGTCTGCATCATAGCACTCAGAAAGCATCAAAATTAGTCATTTTTTTTTGAAAAGTCTAAAAAATTCCATACTAGGACTCATTCGCCACCCTGGGCGAATCAGTCCCTTTTGACCCCTGAAATTGCCTTTTACAGAGTTGAAAACCCTATTTTAAAGCTTATGTTTGGTCCCATTTCATAGCTATATTAGTTGGTTGCATTTTTGTAACACGCATTTCAACACATCTAGCCTAAATTAGCTCATTTCATGCATTGTTTAATTCCACTTTTGCATTCACAACATTTCATTTTCAGATTGTTGCATTGTGTAAATAGAAAATTAGCTTACATAAAAATTGAACATTGCATTTCTTTTTAAGTCCTTGCATTGTACTTTCTTTCCTTTTTTTTCATCATAACATGTTTTCTTTCAAAAGATGTGGCTTTGATTTCGTTAATAGTGGATTGTATAAGTACAACATTCCCTCTTACAAGTTCACTTTTGATTACCACAATGAGGACTTTAAGAAACATGATCAAACCAATGATACAATCCTTCATCTTGCATTGCCCATTGGTGAGAATAGTAGTGTTGACAATCATAACAATCATACTTGTTCTTCTCCCAATACCTCTCCTATTAGTGACAAAGGTATCTTGGTGAAGGAAGTTACAAGTCTTGAGGGTCTCGATTTTCCATCTCCTTATTCCCCTTTGGAAGATGTTAGACAACAAGAACATGAAATTATAGACACATTCCTAAACATCACCTTACCAAGTCTCCATGGTCATGAAGATCAAACTTGTCTCTCTCCTACTATCCCTCCTCTATGTAAAGAGGATACCTGTTGGTGTTAGAAGACATCCCTATTAAGACTCATGAAACCCTTGATCCTACCTTCCCTAATGCTCGTCCCATTTGGGAAAACCTATTTGAAAATCATAATGGTCCTTCTCTTGATGCCTCTCCTACTTGTGATGAAGCTCCTTTACAAACCTCAAACTTGGATGAACATATTACAAGCTCTCCCATTAGGGTAGATAATATGGAACAAGAGAATGAGACCTTAGAAAAAACCAATAATCAAATAGAATCTTCCCCTAATCTCCCCACTATCAATTATCAAACACAGTCAACCATTAATAACTCCCTTAGTTGTGATGAAGTTATTTTGAATGAACCAAACCTTAATTGTCACAAACATGTGGTCTGTTGTTCTCCTAAAGACTCTCCTTATAGGGAGTATATTATGACCCAAGAAAAAGATAACATTGGCACTAATGATAGTATTCCCTTTAAAGACAATCTAGACTCTCATTCGCCAAAGGATGTTAATATTATTCAACCTCAACTCATCCTTTACCCACCGTCACATAAACCTTTTCCTAAAACTGATTTTACTATTTATCCACCTTCACACAAACAACAACCTCAACATAAACCTGAATTCACCCTCTCCCACCTCAAACTAATGTATTGCAGTAGCTGAATTATAATAACGTTGCTCATACATATAACACTCGAAATAATCCACAACAGCCGCAACCAACCCCACCCTCTTTACCTTTACCCAATCTGCCTAGTGCTTCTTGCTTCACCCACACACAAAGGAGTATGATCTTGTTGAACAATTAAAGAATAATCCTATAAAGATTTCCCTTTGGGATTTACTTCAAAACTCACCAAATTACCACAATATTCTTCAAACAACCTTAAAATAAATTGCAGTTCCTCCCAGTACAAATCTGAATAATGTAGCAGCTTTAACCCATCAAATGAATCAAACTAATCTACACATCACTTTCCATTAATATGATCTCCCTCGTTTAGAGTTGCAAAAACAAAATGAAGCTTTCATGATCATTGCTCAATACAATCAGATAGGGATAAAGCGAACCCTTATTGATAATGGTTCTTCCCTTAATGTGTGTAGTGTGAATCTCCTTGATATATTGTGTGTGGATAAGTCACAAATAATACCTGATTCTGTATCTATTTGAGGATTTGATAATACAAAAAAGCAATCGATCGGTGTAATTAATTTTCCTATTACAGTTGGGGTGGTTACTTTGCAAACTCCTATTCATGTCATGCCTTATGATCTTTCGTTTAATCTTCTTTTAGGAGGACCATGGATTCATGAGATGAATGCAATGCCTTCAACCCTTCATCGTATAATGAAATATGTATATAGCAATAAAATTTATCAAGTTGAAGCAGTTCCCGAGCCTGGAAGTTGCTTACAACTTGAAAAAGGAGCTACAAGTCCTCTGAAAACATTGATTCCAACATCCAATATAGACCCTCTTGAAATTGAACAAAACAATGAGGAATCAGTGCCTAAATTATTTGGTGATGATTAGGGATCCTTATAATTCAAACCATCATTTATGGGCGAATACATTATCACACAAAAGAAAGATGAGAAACAAGAACAACCAACCATCATTTTAACACAAAATTTGGAAGACCTTTCAAAAGCATCTACGTCCACTAGTTTAGATAAAGAATAAAACTACACAATCACCTTCGACGACGCTTATGATCAACCACCACCCAATCCAAAAGCAATGAATAATATTTATGGAAAAGGTTATGAACTCATGAAACAACAAGGATATGGTGGAAAATTATGTGATGCTCAAGAACAAGGTATCTGCAACCCTATAGAGCTTAACACACAACAAACAACTCATGGTATTGGTTATTGTCTTTTGTCTGAGATCAAAAAACCTTCACTCACCATCAATAATATCACACAAAATACTCCTAAATCAACCTTAACTATCGTCCATCCTGAACTCATCAACAATAGTGGTCTTGAAAATCATCCTTTACAAAATATGACACAAACAACTACACCTTCGCTTAATGTCAATGCCATCTCACAAAATGCTCATGATTTGAATTCATTAGATTTTACATCCTCCTATGGAGAGAATAAAATATCACAATCTAAAGAGTCTTGTGAAGATATGACAACCACTACTAAGCAAGATGTATCTTTGATGCAAGCAACACGACCACCTTCTACTATTGATCAAGGGGACATCTTGTCGAGACTCCTCCAAGATCACTTGATCACCCTCCCTCCCAGAACTTGAAAGAAATGCTTTTACAAGACTTCATTCTGTGCATGTCATCAAGTTCATGGACACTCCAATAATGAATGTAAGGCTTTGAGTCACAAAATCCAACATTTTTTAGGAGTTTGGTATGCTTCCCTATATGGGGGCGCCTAATTCCTCTAATTGACATTGATTTTCACTCTAGCATGCATTTGATTCATCATTTCGGCTCACCTTTGTCCTGCACTAAGTGGGGGAAAGGGGTTAGACAACCTTTTCTTCATATGTCACTTGTGGTTTCCTCCTTTGGCTCGTCATTAACCTTTCATGAATACATAAGAGAAAGCTTGGGATGTGGACGACATGTCTTAAGTTGGCTTGCATATGACATACTCCCCTTTTTCATGACGTAGCTTATCAAAAACATATGACTTGGAATAGGGATTTCTGACTAAGCTCTCATTTCCTCTTCTTCTACTTTAAAGCACTTGCTCACAGTACCGGTGTTTGCAACTAATTTAAAGTGGGGGCATACATCAACACTCACATTTCATTGTGCAATTTATTTCTTCTTGCGATGTGTCCTTTTCTTGGTGGAGTTATTGGGCTTGATTCCCTCCAAAAGCATGATACTTATTTTGACTTATCCTCTCTTAGAGACGTTAAGCACGGTGTTCCCTAAGATGAGACATTGCATGAACAAAGAAAAATCCCTTTGAACAATTATTACACTATTCTGCATTAACAATGTCTATGAGTGTCAAGCATACAAAGTTTTTCTTACCTCATAGAGCTCAAAAATAATTTTTCCTTTGTGGTGCCTTATTAAAGTTATTAAGAGGTATAACTTTGATATGGTTAAGTGGGAAGCCAATTCCGAGGCACAACTTTCCCCATAGCCACTTATGTGTTTGTGAGTGCATACCAACTAGCGTATGTTTCTCACCTTTTGGGTTTTCTCACCTAGTGGACAACCAAGAGTTTTGTCGCCCCAGAGTGAGTATGCATTTTCTTTCTGAAACAAACAAGCCTAGATCTAATCCACATCTAGCTAGACAAATGATCGACGCTTGATCCACCTTTTCATTTTCATCTTCTTTATTGTCATTGCATTATTTTGTATCTTGATGGTTTGACTTAGGATCCTCGATCTTGGGGAGTTGTGTACCTCCTTTGATCTTTGTCATTCTTCGTCATCTGCATCTAAACATTTGGATCTCTCTTGAATGTCTACTTTAGTGTGAGTTTGAAGTAAGTTCATCCTCTCACTAAAGTGGGGGCTAAATGCACCATAGAAAAAAGTACCCTTTGCTTGACATGGGAATAATTCATGATAATTGGACTTAATGAGGCCTTGATTCAGGTGTTGTGAGGGATTTTATGCATCCACACTAGGTCTTGGACCCTTTCAAACACATTTAACGATGTCTTGTAAAGGTGTTGTAAACATTGTAAAGGACTTTCACACTTTTCTAGACTTAATAAACCCATCTCTCCCTAATTCAACATTATAAAACATATTTAACTACATCATTACATCAATCTAGAGGCTTGTGAATTAAACTTAATGATAAACTAGTGTTGTAATGTGTCCCACACATTCACATTGGTTCTTGTGCCTTCCTAGGCTATGTGGACCTCATTTTAGTGTTGTAAAGTGTATTTAATCACACTTTCACATTGAATTCAGTGTCCCAAGCCCTAATTGACCTTTACATCATCATTAATAGGCCCCTATTAACCCATATTGTGCATCTTGAGGCTTAAATTGATAAAATACCTGACAAATTTGCAATTTAAACCTTATTTCCTTATCCCTTGGCATCTTAGTTGTCAAAATGGCCCCTGTGGGACCCATTTTCCATGCATGGCCAATCAGTCCCATCTAGGTGGGACCCATTCACCATGTGTGGCGAATCAGTCCCATTTGGCCTAATTTTGACCTTTGAGCGAGAAAAAAGTGAAATTTAATTTTAATATTACTTCATGTCGGCCTGTGATGAGGTATTAATGAGTGAATTAGAAGAATTTCCTATAAATACAACCTTCTAATCCCTAATTGACATCTCTCAACTCATTTTTTATAACTCATTCATCATTTGTCTCCTCAAGCAACTTAGGATTTTATCATTTCAAGTCACCAAGATATCAATTTTCAGACATTCAAGGGTAGATTCTTCGTGTTTTGCTCCAGAAATTCAAGATCAATCATCATCGAAAGGTAATCAACTCCATTATTACATGTTTCATTACATTCTTTCATCATTTTGGTTTAATTACCTAAAAGGGGTTTGACCAAGGCAAACCCCCCATGCCCTAACATTCAACATTTCTTCTTCTCTTGTGTGTTTGCAGATTTAGGAATCTTGGAAGCTTGGAAATCATTGAAGATTAAGTTGCAAGGTTTCTCAAGTCCTCTCTTCATTCAACAAGTAAAAATATCAACAAAATATCACTTTCAAACCCGTAAATCAGAGTTTCGAAAGTGGGCACCTGTAGGAAGTCAAAGTTTAGACTGAGAGCTCCATAATCCACCTTTGAATAATTAGAAATTCAAAAGTGGACTCATTCACCATGAGTGGCAAATGAGTCCCACTTCCAGGTGAATTTTTTTTTTCTACATTTTTAGATACCCTTTTGCTAGAAATAGGTTTTGACTCAGTTTTGCATAACTGGGACTGATTCGCCCAGAATGGCAAGTGAGTCCTACCAAGCCTAAAAATCAACATCAGTAGCATTTTCAAAGAAATTTCCAGCCTTCATCAAGATTCCAGGTGCACACTTTCAGTTTAGTTCATTTCTGTTAATTTTTGCATTCACTTCTAATTCATTTCTGCATAACACATGTTTTCAAAAAAGTCACATTTCTTAGGTTTTGCATACTTAATCGATCAATCTTATCAATTAGCTACATCTAGAACATTGAATTTAGGCATAATTTCATCATACAATCCTTAGTTTGAGTGAACCACTTAGATTTTGGTTGTGGGATCTATCTATTTTCATTAGGTGAAAGACCCTAATTGAGCAAAAGAGACCTAGCATCCCTAGTCCCAAAAATCTATGGTTCAGGATGATGATGATGGGAATTCTTGTTAGGTCATGCTTTGTTTTCTAGCTTGTAACCTAGTGATAGGAATCCAAGAAAGATACCTAGGAATGATGGGATAAGGAGATGAAGGATATACCTTGGATTTGAAGTTATGGATTGAAATGATTGGATTGAAGGGATAGAGATATTGGATTGAAAGGATGATGATGGATGGAAAGGGGATAATGATGAATACAACTTGGCCATGCTATTGAGAACCAAGAGGTGTGAAGGATGTAGCTTGGAAATGATATGAATAACCAAGAGGTGTGAAATGGATACAAGACTAGTGTTTTTGTAAGTAAATCTAGATCCTTGATATATAGGATGATTTTATTACTTAGGGTTGATAGTTATCTAAGCAATGCTTGGATGGATATTTTTATATCTAACTTTGGGGAGCCAAGTTCCCATGATAGGGCAAACAAAATGATAAGGGATAGCTTAATATACTACTTTATATAGGAAAGTTATCAAGTAATATACAAGATAGTGGATAAAAATGGATTAGGATCTAGATTTGACTATTAACATATTGATATTGTTTATGATATGGATTGGATGATGAGATATGTGAAATGATGATAAGGATTGGATTATAGAATAATATTTTTCAATGAGTAAAGATAATGGATAGGAAGCAAAAGATAGGTGGATGATGATAGGTGATGGATTGGAAAGATAGGATAGGTCAATGATGAAAGAAATGGTGATAGAGAAGAAATGATGGAATGATGAAAAATATTGGATTATTGTTGATTGTTCTAAGGTCTATGGATGATGATAGTGATGTTTAGGTTATGACGATGGATGAAAATGATGAGATGAAAGAAATATGTGGGTTTTTGGATGGATATGATGTTTTTTTTTGATGTTTCAAGTAAAATTATGGGTTGAGAAGGGTCTCCCAAGTTTGGTTCAGGTATGTAAAGTTCAAGCTCTTAGATTGAAGGTATAAATTGGTCAAATTAAGGTGATATTTCATAGGCATAGATTTATGGAATAGAGGTGCCACTTTTTGAAATAGAGGCATAAATCTATGAAACAAAGACACCTTTATGTGAAACAAGGGTAGATTTTCATAGAAAAATATGCATATGCACCTCAAGATGAAGCACAGGTGCTTGGGGATGAAAAAAAGGTGTTGAATGATAGTTTGGGATGGATTTTTGATGATTTTGATAAGAGATAATCAAACAAGTAGATGCATTAACTGACTTGACTCTCAAGATGATAATGATAAATGGATTCAATAGTTTTACACATGAAAACATGCCAAGAATGATAGCACAATCCTACATTTAGTCAAGTAGGTGTGTATACTTAACATGGTTCCACCAACCAAAGGCTAATACCTAAAGATTGGTGTGAAACACCTCTCTTTCAAGATTTGGTAGCTAGAAATCCAATGACACAAGATCTCATCTTTTCTCTTTCCTTAAAGATCTTAAGATATTTCCCAAAGAGCTTCTACCTCTAATTAGGGAGATACATGGTGAGTAGCTTCAAGAATGATAGTGTACCCTACACCACACTAAGCAATGACCAAATAGTCTTAAAGGATTCTAAATACAAGGTGTTTATTGATCTATGAATAGCGAGCTTGTCTAATAGTACCCAAGATTAGGAGGGTCTCTCCTCTCATCACCAAAAAAGTCTTAACATATCGAGGGTCTTGCAACTTAGCTTGAATGATGCTAGCCATACTCTTAGGTACATATTTTTTTCTCCCTGCTTTGTATACCCCACTAGAAAATGTGGTTGAGGTTGTCCTTGAGGTGATCAAATACACAAGCATGCCTCCTAATGGGAAAAAAACTATACTATATGTTTTTTATCACTCAAGATTGCATGAAGCATAAGGGGAGAGCATACACACAAACTAGTAAGCCTTAGGATAACACATAGAACATAGAACATAAAATAAATGAAAAAGTGTGATATTTTTGATCTACAAGATCATACTAAGTGCAAGGAGAGAGCATACGCCTACACAACATTTCAAACATGAAAAATAATATTCATTAACCCACTAAAATACTTTAGATTCCTAGATTAGTGAGAAATAAAATATTGGACCAACATAACCTGCATCATACCATTAGTAATATTGATGAATATTTTCTTTGGAATGCATTCAAAAGCTACACCACTTGTTAGTTTCTCAAAAAATGAAAGCTAGATGAAAGGTTAAACTCAAAAATCTTAAAAATGAAAAACTTAAATAGAAGCCAAGATATACCACACATAGGTGCCACTTTATGATTTAGAGGCACATATTTGTGATGTAGACGTGCAACTCTATGAAATAGAGGCACCACTTTGTGAAACAGAGACACAATTTCATAAACAAAGCCTTAAAATGTGCATTGGGGTTCAAGAAATGAGGTTTCTAATCAACCCGTCTTTGAGCCCTACAAAATAATAATAGGGAACACTAGAAAACATAGATATTTTACAAAATTAATTTATATAATAGGCCAAAAATTCCTCAAGATGGCGGAAGCCCTAAATCTCCTAGAAAGCTTCAATAAAACCTTAGGTTAAAAAAACCCTAGAAACCTTAATTTTGCAATCAAATAGTTAATAGCCTAAAAAATAGAGTGTTATAATGATGATATCCTACAAAGAAAGGTCCTAAAGCTAATTCAAACCCTAAATGATAAAATCAAATGCACAAAATAGAGTATGATCCTAGGTGACAAAAGTGCGGCTACATGAAACATAGGCACCTATATGTGAAACATAGGCACAAATGTATACAATAGAGGTGCCTTTGTATGAAACAAAGGCATCAGTTCATAGTTTGAGATGAAAAATAAAATATACATCACAAAAAATCATAAAAGTTTCACCAAGAAAGGTTAAATAGGGACATGGGTCCCACCGGGTGTGCCAAAATGAATATAAGGAAAAGATTGAAGATAAAATAAAATGGAAGATAACGCAATACAAACATAATATCTCCACTTAGAATCCTTGCACACTTTGTGATGAGTGGAAATGGAGTGCACCCTTTTTCCATTTTATTTGCTCTTATGATAATGATATGATATGCATTGCTCAATACTCTAGCATAACCTTGGTATGATAGAAAATGAGAGATTAAAGTGACATCATAAGGATATGATAGCTTGAGAATTTTATTGATGATGAAGGATGAGAACCTCTATATATAGATTTTTGAAGAGGAAAAATCAATGGTTAGGATAGATTGATGATGGATGGATAAGATTAAATGAAGATTAGGGTTAAGCTCAAAGATGTAGTCATGTGACAAGTGGCACATGAAGGATAGGATCTAGGTTTAAGATTGGGATAAGGAAAAAATCCTTACGGGAATGGATATGATTAAGAGGTGGATTTGAGATGAATGGATAAGATGAAAAGTTAGTTTGAATTTTGGGGAGGTTTCTAGGTTCAATGAATCTAGATAAGGAGCTAAACATGTGAAGGGGACACTTGTCACATGATGACAATTTTATATTATGATCCATATGAACAAGATAGAAGGCTAGGATTAAATGGACAAGGATAAAAGATAAAGGTGAAATTAATTAAATAAATAAAATATTTATTTAATTAATGAGATCATGTGAAGAGAAAAATAATTAAATAAATAATAAATATTTATTTAATTACATGATTAAAGATAAAGATGGGAAAGGATGGGAATTAATTAAATAAATAATAAATGCTTATTTAATTAATAGGCTTAGGATAGACTAAAATCAGGTGTGGTTGGGTTAGGTCAAATTTTTAGGTGTCTACAATTATTGATTTTTTAAATTCTAGATTTCTATTTTTGAGCCATGATTATAGCAAAAAAATTATGGATTTAGAAAATAAAGATTTTAACTGAAAAAAATATTTTTGTTGGACCAAAGTGGTGTTCTTAGATTTTAAATTTTTTGAATGAATGAAATTCATAGGAGTAGGAATATAACCAACAAGACCAAATACCTTCCACACAAGAGATACAGTGAAATAATTATTATATTGCCCAAAAATAATGAATACATGGTTATGAAATTCATCTAAAACAATGAGATTCAACCTTGATATAAATGTAAGATTCAAACCCTAAATGAAACCCCAAGATAATTATGATCATGACAAGTGTCTTAATCATATGACTTGAGACTCAAAAAGAGAATGATCTAAGTAAGCTTAAGTAATAAAGTGTGAATAGTTCTTTAAGTGAAACTAGTTAGGTAAAATACATTTTTCACACCAATTAAAAAGTTAGTTAATGAAAATTTTAAAAATATGAGCATTCATTAATAGTGGGATTGGGTATTTTTGGTTTTACATTAGAAAAAATATAATTTATAAAATTTCAAATTAGGAATGAATATGAATGAATTAGAATGCAAGAAAACAAGACTCATTATTTTTTTTTTAGAATATTTTGGGACTATGTCCAAAATTGATACTCAAATTTTGTTGCATTGATTTCTATGTCACACTCAAATAGTGATTTAGCATGATGAACTTAGGATTTGAGGGATAGGATGTACAAAACGAGTGACTTTCAATATTTTTTAGGATCCCAAGTGGTTTAAGGATAGAAAAAGAAAGAGTTATTAATTAAGTGATAGTTAAATTTAATTGGGTAATTAATATGAACTTGAAACATAGAAAAAATGAACCTTAAGTTTAATGTATACAACCTAGGGTCAATTTCACCTTTTTATAGGGTTTCATTAGGATGTAAATCAACGAAGTGAATAGATTGACTTTCAACCATGAAGGTGATTTAATCAGACTTGGATTTGATCCTTTAGAGCCTTGGAAATTAGTTAGAATTGAATTTCCCCAAATAACCCTATTAAATTATGTTCCCTAATCCAAAAATGCAAGATTTTGATAACTGAAAACTGTAACAAAAATTCTACCAATAGATCTGAGAAAGGAAGAATTTTGTGCACTTGTCCTGCAAATTTGAAGTAGATTTTGGAGAACTTAGATTTCCATGTCATGAGTGTCCTTGTAATATTTTTTTGGATCTAAAAATTTAGACCTGTGATGCTCTATCTTCTCTTCAATCTGGTCATGCAATTTTTTTCCTTTAGATATGAACCTACAATAAATCTACAAAAGAGATTGTGGGGGTGGTTATATAGGAGCTTGCCTTAGTAAAAACCCTATTTTAGTATTTCTACCTCAAAAAATAGCCAAAGATTTTATTGATAAAAGTGTGCGTGCCCTAACCTTAAGTGCATCTAACATTGTCATGAGATAAATTTCATAAAAACCTACTCAAGTGTGTTAGAGAAGGATTCCTATATGAAAATGAAAATATCTACCTAAGAGGAAGTCAAACACCCTTAGGAAATTTGAAACATAATGATACCTTGCTTTAGGCTGCAAATAGAATGAAGCTTGAAGATGGGAACACTTAGGAAAAAAGTCACTAGGTTGTAGAAAGTAGCCAAGAGTACTCTCCAAACCTAGGATCCATTATGCTCTTCTATTGTCATCAACCTTCAATCATGTAAGGAGACTTGATCAAATCTACAAATGACCTTGAAAATATGCAAATTCAAATACATTTGGCAGAATGTAATGATCTCTTGCTTCTCTAAGATTCCAATTCTTTCTTTTGTCTCTTCTCTCTAGTTTCAAATGGTGAAAATACTAGGTATTTATAGGCATTTCTCTAATTTCTTGCAAATTAGATCCTAATAGCCAACTTTGGAAAATTTAATTGTAAATGATAAAATGATGACACCGACATATTTGAATTTGGAGGGAAAATAAGAAGACCCAAATTCCTAGGGTGTGAGTGTCCTAGCCCTATTTTCTAGAATTTTAGGTGTTGGGGGCAAAGTATTAGATGAATGCATTTGTTTTGCGCTTGCAATTTTTCGTTAATTGTTAAAAATGGGCCATAGAATGCATAATTTAGGAGATTAGGGCCTAATTAAGAGGTATTGAAAATGCATAAATGCTAGTCACTAAAGTAGGTTCAAACTAAGCATGAAATTGTATTATCTCCTAAAAGGGAGTACACTTTATGACCCTACAAAACTAAAACACTAATTTTGCAACATATTAGGAGAACTTGTAGAGGCCCAATATTAGTATAAGGGACATATTTTATTTTGAGAGTTTCTAGAAATTATCAATTGGTTACCCTCACTTTGTGAATGGGATGTACTCAATCTCCAGATAGCTATTACTTCAAGATACTACGATTCAACAATCCTTACATTAAATATAGGATCCTCATTCTTCTTTCTATTGGGTTGTATCTAATGTGAGAATTGTCTCTATCCATGTGTGTTGTGTTGGGTTGAGACCTTGGCTGTATCTATTCATACCTGTTAGTATGTAAAGTGTTAGATGTGTGTAATCCATACTCCCTTGTTCTGTGTGAGTGTGTTGTTTTCATGCAACTATTTTCTAGCATAATGGGGTGGACCTATTAGTGCTATATGGTTGGGTGGTGCTCAACCACCATTAGAAACTAGTGTATTTATTGGAGTGGAAAAGGATCACACGTAAGATGGAAAAGGCTTCATATCTTCATCGATTTTTTTATTTTTAATAATTTAAATGCATAATTTAAGAAATTTGAGTCATCTTATGTAATTATATCATTATACTAGAGCCTCCTATTTGGATAGATTGTGAATCACCCACATGAGTGGTGATGGTGTCTTTATTACATATTATATTGGTGTTGAACATACATGACATTTTATATGATTATCTTTATTATTTATATGTCAATAAGATGAACTTAGAGCATCTTTGATTTGTGATTAAAATAAATATAATATGGCAATGAATATTCAATTGTGATATCATTGGAATGCTAGTTATATTTGTTTCCCTAGTCTTTGGTTTTGAGTGTGAGGACCCACTATAGGGTGGTGGCATCATTTTTCTTGTGTTTTCCTTGAAAAGGAAGAGTGAGTGGGGTTTTTTGAGAGCATTCACCTTCATATATCATGTCAGGGTAATTTTGAAGTCATTTATAGACCTCCTAGTCCTTAGAAATCATCTCTTGCATTGGCTTGCATCTTGGAGTTTGTGTGTTATTTTCTACCTTGGTCTTCTAGTAATTTGAAGCCATTTTGGATCTTTTTAGTTGAATATTATTTTTCCTTGAGCATGAGACTTGTAAAAATTCATTTCTTCAATCTCTGGTTTGCATTGTAGCATGAGAAAAGAACCAAAATTTAAAAATAGGACTCTAGTGCAAGAATAGAACTCCAACACGAAAGCTATACTTTAGTACCAAAATAGGACACTTGAATAATGGTGCACTAGTGTCCTTCCTAGGAACTAGTATCATATCTAGGAACTAATGCTCTTTTTGGGTGTTACAATCCTTTGGTGCATATACTCCTTTATTTCCTTAGAAAGCTGGCATTTCCATACATTTATTTGTGAAATTTTGTATATAAAACTTATTCCCCTTGCTTGTGAGTCTTCCTATGTTTTTACTTCATTGAAAAGTGTTATAATCTAAAGGTTATACCATATTTTTCATTAGGAAGTGTGTCTTATCCTAAAAATTAATTACTATCATATTAGTTGATGGAGGGATTGTACCTCCTAGTGGAGCAATTGCTTGTGAAGGATTGTCCCTATGTTTGGGTGTCCTTGAGGGGGGTATTTCCCATTTTTTAAAATTTTTATTGGTAATTTTGTCATGCATGTAAGAAATTAATAATCATTTCATCTAGTTGAAATGTGATATCTCCTAGTTTTCACACATTTTATATAGGTTTCCATTAGTTTTGAGTGTTGTGAAGTGGGTTTAATGATCATATTTAAAGGATGATTCCATAATACTACCATTGTGTTGTGTTTGTGAGAGAATGCAATTTTTGGTTAGGAATTGGTCATGATTATGGTGTAGTCCCACTCTCTCATAGGTTTACCATAGTGACTTCAACACACGATTCATAAATCTTATACTTGTGCAACCTTTCTTGGATAAATAGTGATGTATGTTAAGTGTTATTGATATCTTGTGTATGATATGAGTTTTTACCCCAATGTCCTTGTTATACCTTTTGTGTTGTTGTTCTTGATCCAACACTTTGTTTGTGCATTGGTATGTGATGTGGCATGTAAACACCACATCTTTCTTGCTAGGTTCATTCTTGATTTCTTTAAAAAAAATCACTTGACCAATGTCTTGAGTGTATGGATTGGAGAATTACAATTTATTCTACATGTTATTATGTCTCTACCTCTATATCCTTAGGTATATATTCTCTTGATGTTGTATCTTATAGGGAGATTAGAAATAATACTTTATGTGAATTATCCTTTTCCATACATGATGATGTTGTGCATCATGATGCTATAAATTTAGCATCTCATGATTTAGTATTATTTTTTGCTTCATTGCATGATCATTCTTATTCTTATCATGATGTGGTTGATAAATCTATGCTTAATAGTGATATATTGATGATAATCTCTAAGTATGATTCACACTTCTAATGCATCCAATATTTGTGATTCTATACTATCTACATCTAGTTCCTTACCCCTCACTTAAATGTACATGTGTCTATGGTTTATATTTCATGCCATACTAATGAGAATGAGAAGGATTAAATTATTTGCACCTTGATGATTTATTTCATAAGGATTATCCTAATATTTTAATGCTTGATAATGATTCTTTACTTCATTTCTCACATACTAATGTAATGATTATCATAATTCAAAAATTACAAAGGCTAAGAATACATATGTTTAAAATGATTCTATATCTCGTGATGTCTTGGATCCTAAGATTTACATGGCCTAAATTATTAAAGACTCATAGATTGATGCATTTAATGGTCATGAATACATATATTATTGTGCATATTTAAACATTTAATTTAATATTTTTTCTTCCTCTACAATACACATGTTGAGGATGAGATATTTCTAACAAAGGTTTAGAGAAAATTTAATTTATGAAGCTTTTTTATGGTTTGATTCATCTCATCCTTTTCATCATTCATTCATGGATCTTATATATATGCTTTCATAAAGATTTTTTTTTAATCCTAATGCATATATGAAATATCATACTGACCATTCAATGTCATATAGCAATCATGTAGTTCCATATAATTATCATACTATTCCACTTGAGCTTGAAATCATGTGTAAGTCCCCTTGGGTATCCAAAAAAACCACTTCATGAAAGCTTCTGTAGCATACTATGGTTTAAAATCAGCTTAGTCCAAAGGTTTCAAGAAGGTGATTCTTTGAACAAAATTAATTTCCTTAAGGATGGTCAACCTCCAAGTTGGTTGATTGAGAATATCATCAGAGACTCTATATCTATTATCAATTACTTTGATCTGTCTACCATATCTCTCATATTTATCAAGAGGGAAACAAGTTAGTTGGATACTTTGCCAACCTTGGGGTTTTGTCCATATCTAGAGAGTGGGGTTCTAATGATCACCTCCCCTTTGATGCCAAGAATATTTTAAATCATAAAATTCAATAGTTATATGGTGGAGTTTAATTTAATTATTAGATATTGGAGCTTCCTCATCATTTTCAATATCATTATTATCAATGATATCGACAAATTTAAGCTGGATTGGCCTTTGAAGGTTATTATTACTAGCAGTCTTTTCAATGTGATGTTCACACAAGTTCTGGGTAAGTTTTAGGGCCTTTTTCCTCATTTTTGGCAATGGAGTTTGGTCACTCTCTTTGGATCTTTGATTTTCTGGTGGGATTTGCATAGCTATGTTCAATCTCTGCTCAAGTTTTCAATTAGGATGGGGGGTGATCAGAGTAGAGTGGACCTGATTTCTTGTGATGGAACCAGGATTAATATGTGGGTATGGAAGATTCTCATGGATGGTGGAGTGACTCCCTCAATTGAGAGATTCCATGGATTTGATCCATAAATTTCCAAAGCTTTCATTTTTGGGTGGAAGGATCGTATTCTTACTGTGAGCAACATTGAATTTAGAAATTTTGAGGATTTCATTGGGAAGCTTTTTGGTTTGTCTACTGAAGGTAGGAAAATATTTCAAGGATCTTCTTCAAAGGGGATGAACATGACAAGTTGAAAAATGTTTCCGGTGGGGGATATGATAGGAGTTCTATTTTGGATCATTTTATTTTATTGAATCATTTCAAACATAAGCATAAAATTTATTTTCCTTATTATCTTTTGGCATCTTTGGAAAGTGGTATTAAGGATTATAGGTAAAACCCTAGGAGCCCCATATTGCATGAAGGTCTTATTATGTTGATTATGGAGTATGTTAAATCTCTTTCTATCCCTGTTAAACCAAAGAAGGCCTCAAAAACCCATCTTGCTAAGCGTGTTGACAAGCCCTCTAATTATGAGATGGGAGAGGATTTAGAGGAAGAGGAGTGGGAAGATGAGGGTGATGAAGTGGAATATATGGAGTTAAACTTTGACCCCCTATCTGATATTATGCCTAAATCCAAGAAGACCTCCAAGAAAAAACTCCAGCTTTCCTAGTCTAGGGGCTCTCAAACTAGAAATGAGGATGAGGAGGTTAATGTACCTTCCCTTGCAGTTAAGAGGAAGAGTTCAAAATATGCTATGGGGTCTAGTGAAGGTAATGAGGATTTGGAGGTTTTTATGCCCTTATCTTTTGTTAAAACGAAGGGTTCCAAACTTGTTAAAGGAAGTGGTAAGGGTAATGAGGATATGGAGCCATTCATTCACTTTTAAGTTGCTAAGAGGAAGAAGTTTTATGCCTTTGAGGAAGTTGTTGAAGGAAATATGGAGGGTAAGAATCTTGGTATAGTTGAGGGACAAAACAAGCCCTTGTCTGAAGGAGTAAAGGAGACTGCTAAACCTACAATCAAATTGATGGAAGTGTATGGTGAAGATAAAATGAAAGATAAAGGTAAAGCTATTCTAGATGATGATACTCAACATGAAAAATAGGGTACTCCCCCGCTTGATTTTTTTGAAGAACTTAGTGTCTTCAACTGTAATAGGGAGGATATTTATAATATTTTAGGCTTGGCTAAGGAAGATGTTGTAAATTATTTAAAAATGTTCAAATGGTTTTTTATGGAGATTAACCAAATTAATGTCAAAGTCCAATCTCTACATAATAGGACTGAAAAGAAGAATTTCAAAGAGGATGATTCTAGAAATCTAGATGAAAACAATAAAATGTTGGAAATTCTCCAAGAAGTAGCCAAGGATGTGGGCTTAATGAAGACTATTTTTGATACCCAGATTTTTGTATTAGAGGAGAAAATGCTGAAAGCATACAACAACTTGGAGAAAGTGGTAAAGGTTAGTGAAACAATGCTACATAACAATGCTAAAGGGCTTATCTTTCTTAATGAGAAGGTTAGAAATTGGAAAGATGAAGAGGTGATTGAGTTGCTAAAGGATGTTGATGTTGTGAATGTGGGTTTGGTTAAAGGTAAATAGGGTCCTTTTGCTGGAGTTGGCCCGAGTACTCATACTCATAGCCATTCAAAGAAACCTATGGATATTTAGAAAAAAGAGCTATCCGAGGTGGTTGATATTCATGAACGTATGATCTCGCAGGACTTAGAGGTAACTAAGATTCTCAAAGACTTACAATAGGATGCTTTTTTGTTGTTGTTTACTCTTTTGATGGTTTGTTGATTGTTGGCTTCTTGTTTAGTCTAGTTCTATCTTTAACAACGTCTTTTTCGTAAAGGGCTTCAAGTCCCTTCAAAACTTATTTTACCTTTAATAAAAATTATCATGTGTAGGAGATTACACCACAAAGAAATTTAAAGGATAAGTATGATTAAATTAAGATAAATCCTCATATAGATAAATATTCTTTCACATAATTAGTGATGAGCTTCATACCAGTATAGCTTCACACTTTTATAGGCTTCATGCTATCTTTGGATTTATACCTTTTGTAGATTCATTCTTTCTCATGAATTCATGCCACCTTGGCTTCATATTGATTTGATTTTATGGCTTTAAGCCACCTTGGGTTTATGTTGATTCAACTTCATGAACCTCATGGTTATGGATTTCCAAGGGATCTATGCCACACACTCATAGTTACACTAGCCTAAGGGATACCCTACATTAAGATTTCTTAGTTAAAGTGACTTGTTGCAAGTCCTACACCATCTTTTGATAGTTGTGGCATGATTATAATGGTTCATTGATGAATCTTGCACCTCCTAAAAAAATTAATTATAGTGATTAGCTTTGTGCTATCCTTTACATTTACTCACTAGATTCTTTTTATTTGTGTCTATTGTCAAATATAGCGTTGATTAAAAGAAGACTGTATCTAAGATATATCCTTTCCATATCCTTTTTATGAATATAAAATATTTTAATTTTATGTTGACTACTTGCTTTACTTTGAAATGGATCTTCATTATAGTTTACATGTAAATCAAAGTGAAGGAAAAATATAATAGTAGAAATTACATACTTTATACCTTCACTTTTGTTTTGGACTCAATTTGACTAGCTTATCCTATATGAAAGGATGAGAGCATAAATACTATACATTTGTGTGAAGTTTGGAAATTTACCTATGGCTCGATCAATCTTCGCTTCCCACATCCCAAGAATCCAAATTTGACTTGTTGATTACCCATACTCCACCTTAGGTTAATCCCATGATGAAAGTGAACACGATTCAATTTCATGGTGTATCTTTAAATCCAAAGTCTAAAATTTGTCTCATGTCATCTCCTTCCAACTAGTTATTGTTCACTAACTAGAGCACACAAAATTTTAAATTATATTCTATGTTGTTGTATAAAGGAAAGTCCTAATTCTTTACATGATCATTTAGGTATCATCTAGACATCCAAGAGCTCTCTCTCACCACTAATTGCACCATTCAAGGATCACATATGAGCATTCATTATTACATCATCATCTACATTTAATTAGTGATAGATAGATATATTGCATAGTTTCTTGGTGTCTTTTATCTTTGTTCAAAATTCGTTAAATCAACCCATCTTAGTACTTGACCAAGGTAGAATCACCTTTCCTATCAAGCTCCTCAAAGGTGTTTACCAACACAATTAATCTCTCACTATAGGTCTAGATATGAAGGTGAAACTTTGTTTTGTAGGTATAGAAGTCTAAAACCATCTAGATCAAAATGTATGCACTAGAGATTGATTTTATAAAATAGCGTCAATTTCATTACACACTACTAACCTCTTGACTAGTACAATTCCAAATTTTATAGGTCTCAATCATCTTAAACTAATTACACTATATTTGACATGAAAAATTAGGTATCTATCATATGTCATAATGTTTTCATCTATTTTTCTTCAAATCTCAAAATACACATTTATCATTGTTTTTTTATTTAATTTAATATAATATTTTTATGTAAAATCTAATTTATTTCTCTACAATAAAATTACTTTTAATTTGTAATTTAGATTGTTATACCCCTTCTCTCCATAATTCTTCAAAAACTAAGTTCTATATCTTGTTAAAAAACTTTTTTTTAATTTTTTTTTTAATAGAACATATTAAACTATTATTTAAAAATATAGCTATAGTGACATTTAAAAGAAAAACTAGTGACATGATATCATTCTTCAAAATTAAATTGATAAAATCAGGAAACAAAAATAATTTTTAAATCTTATTTAAAAAAAAAATATGATCAATAGATCAAGTTGATGAAGTTGAATAGTTATAAATAAAATCAAAAATTAAATAAATATCAGCAGTTTGATTCGCTAAATCATTTTGTTGCAAGTAAGAAGTCATGAGATGCAATCTCCTCTCTTTCCATAATAGTGATTCCTGAAATCATATATATAAACTTTTTTTTTTTGATTCTTGTAATTGTATGGATATTAAAAAATATTTTTCTATTTGAACTTGAAATCATATATATATATAAACATGTTTTTTGGGTATAATCAATTGTATAGATATTAAAAAATATTTTTCTATTTAGATTTTTTTTTATCAAAGCACTCAATAAATGTAGTCTTTTGACTGATCTTGTATTGTGTAATATTTACTAAGCTTAATATGATATGGTGTTTACTAAATGTTTGTGTATCTATTCTCATGCTATGAAAAATAGATTTTGTTAAAGATTTTTTTTTTATAAAGCATGCAGTCATATTAGAAAAGTACTTGGATTATGTATATATAATTAAAGTTAGAAAGTAAGCTTATGTAGACAAATAAAGCATGTATAAAGGTATTTATAATCTATTAAAGATTATTTTATTAATTATTATTTTTAATGTAAATTATCATTGATTTAATTTATATAAAATCTATATTATATATTATTTAAAATAATAAAATAAGAAAAAATAAGTAATTTTGAATCATGTTATTTATTTGTTTTGGTGAAAAGGTTATATATTAAATATAGAATTAAAGTATATTCTAAACATTTGAAATTGACATGTCATCATCATCTAATAACTCGATCATTTTTTCTATAATTGATTGAATAAATCTCTATTTATCTAATTAATTATTCCATTTTCATTACTTTATCTTTTAAAAAATAAAATCATTATTTATTCAATATTCATCACTATTCATGTGACCTTGTTTTAGCCTATAATCATTAATCAAATTTATTCTATAGTTCATCTTAGATAAATATATTTAAATATTTATTTACCTATGTTCTTCATCAAATTTCAAAAAATTAAATAAATATACCTATTTATTTAATTTTCTTTTCCCATCCACTTTTTTAATTAACTCACTAGCCTCTCACTTGCACACACTAATCTTGGTTAACCTCCCTTAAATAATGCACATCCTCGAAAGTGTACATAGGTATAACCTTTGTATACAAGACACAGCCCCTTGTACACGTGACATGACCCTTGGTCCCATGTAACAAGGGTCAAATGACTTGTCCACCCCTCTAAAGTGTTTCCAAATGCCCTTTTCCATCCTCATCATCCACTTTCTCCAATTTATTATTTGGCATTACTTGCATGTTTTGCACATTAATGTAATATTTATTTATATGGAAGAAAAAATATCTAGCTACTTTTGATGTTTTGTTACAAGAGAGCCCCAATATTGCACTATGCCCAAAAAAATGTAATAAAATTTCTATTTATACATGAATGAACATATAATTTTACTTATATTTGGGGGTTCCTAAGACATTAGATCACACATTTCATTTTAAAATCTTAATTAAAATTCAAATATTTTGTATTTTTATAACTTTGATGAACTATTAATGATAAATAATAATCAAATAAAATATAATGTTGGACTTGTGTAGAGCCACAATACTAGGTCCCACTCGTGGGGCAATAGAATTTTGTGTGGTTAAAGAGTAAAAAGTAGGTGAACACCTTTGTTTGAACAAAAACCCTTGGATGGACTTTTCTTCCTTGGTGCTCAAATTGTGCTTGCAATTTTTTAATTTTAGAACTTGAGCTGGACTAGCAAATGTAACTAACATGATAGGAGGTTGTTATAGGATCATAGACCTTAGAGTAAACTTTCCAAAAATTATAATTTTCAATATATTTAACTTTATTATTATATTTATTTTATTTTCTAGTGAACATATATTTTTACGAAACATTAAGGTCCTTATTCCACACACATAGAAAATAGAAATGTATATATATGTATATGTTTATGTATATATGTATGTGTAGATGTTCAAATTATCCTGATTGATATCGTGCACTTGATCATGATTCACTAACATCAATTCTTCTTGAATCACTTCTTTACTAACCAATTAATTAAATAATCCTTATTTAATTAATTCATCAAGATTCTTCCTTTAATTAAATAAATCAACTTTAGTTGATTAAATCATAATTCCTCTTTGATTAAATAAATCAATTTTATCTAATCAAATCCTAATGTTCCTCTTTTGATTAAATAAATCATTTTATTTAATTAAATCCTAAAGTAATCTCCTTTAAATTGAATAAATTAACCTTTACTTGATTTAAATCTAATGTTCTTCATTTAATTGAATAAATCAAACCTTATTTAATTAAATTACTAATGTTCATTATTCCTCTCATTTGATTTAAATAAACCAAAAAATCTAAATCAAATGTCATATCAACTAATTCTATCTAAGTTAATTAAATCCTAATTAACTCTAACTCTAATCCACAAATCCTCTAGCTTTTGCAACTTGCACAAGTAAATCAATTTATTTGATTTATTAATTCTTCTATTTCTATTAAAAAATGGCATCTCTTTGGAATATTTTCTCAATTTGAAATCTCCCTTCCAAAAGGACTTGTCCTCCAACATGGCATTTATAGCTCTTACATGTCCTTTTTCTTAAGCCAAGTGGCATTAAATCATCTTTCAACTCTTCCTCCATAAGCCATCTTTTGAATTTCAAATTCCACCTACATGCATTTAACATGCACATTGTTCAAAATGTGCTCCACTCTCCTTCATTAGCATGTTGACAAGTGGCACAAAGCCATTGGTCTATCTTTAGTCCCACATTCTCCATGTTTCTCATTTCTCCATCCTTCTTTCCTATAAGTGGAAGGCTTCTATATTGATTTTGGATCCACAACTTTATGCAAGATTACTCTCTACATATTTTTGAGCAAGTTCATCCATATTTCATCCAAGTTCTCATAGTTTTCATCAATCTTAGCTAGGTTATTGACAAATTTTCATCAAGGATCACATTGTTCGTCATCAAAGCTTGCAAGGAATTGGGAAAGGGCTACTTTCTACATCAAAGTAGCACCAATTCCCCCATGGGATGCTGGTTTGAGTGTTTTGAATAAGATTTCAATAAGCTTTCATTTGATATTATATCTTTGTTTTCTTGTTCATTGCATTTGAATGAATTGCATGGGGAATGATATCTTAGATGTTCTTATTGACTAACATTAGATTGTTTGTTCATGTTTGAGTAGGTCTAGACCAACCATTCACATTTTGGTGCTCGGAGGGCTCACCTTTCAAAATTAACATGTTTTTTGTCAAAATTCCATTGTTTTTTTCAATTTTTTGTGTCTTCAGGAAAGAGTGATGTTAGGAAGGTCAAATAGAAACACTCTCAGTCCAACATTGCTATATAGTGACATTGTATATGCTCCAAAATGCGATGCTAAAGTAATTATCCCGAGCCTAGACCAGTCAAACTCCAAAGAATGACATTGAAGAGAAATAGCGACATAATCACCAACTCTAGTTTTGCATAGAGTGACGCTGACCTCACTAGAGCGATGTTGATTTCTCCAAACAATAATGCCTCCATGGATTGTGACGCTGGAGTTGGGTAAAAGATCATTTTTTAGTTTGTTTTTAACATGTGCCTTTTATATTGATCACCTTTGACTTTTAGCTTCTCTTGTGGCTCTATTTTCTGTAGGCTAATCAGTTTTTGTAGGTTGAGGTGATCAAGAAGGGAAGGAGGAAGCAAGGAGATTTCGTATGACATTGTCACATGATTGTAACAAGTGTTTTGAAATACTTTGGGAACAATTATAATCCTATTCTTAAGGCTTTTGTTATCTTTAGTTTTTAGGACTCAAATGAATTTCTTTTGGGTTTTAAAAAGAATAATCAAAGGGTTAAGAAAAATCTTAGGAACTTACTAGAGTTGGTTTTGGATTTTAAGAATTGAACAAGTAAACTTCACACTTCATCTTGGTGCTATAAAAAGAATCCATTACTGCTTTGAGGTCTAAAATGAACATGTGTTTTTTGTGTTTTGTAATATTTTTTACAAAATAATATCATTTAAAAGGCATATCCACTTCTCTCATGCTTCACGACGATCTTGAGAATCAAAAGTATTTTGGTGATATTAAGTTGTATAAAATACTGCCTCCACAATTCAATTTGGGCTTCTTAAAATTGAACAAATCTTGCTAGTGTGAGTTAAGTATATCGCATGTGTTCTCTCTTTGTTCACACACACAAAGATTGATCAAACTATGGATGTGCTTGCTTGCTATATTTTACCTTTAGAGGGGTGTACCTAAGACCAATTTGAAGGTGACTCCAATCATTTTTTCACTCAGGTCGGTATACAAATGGATAAGACTAAATTGTCAAATCCTCATGGTATGTAGGCCTTAGCCGTACAATGTATTTTAGAATGGGGTACTACTGTAAAAAGTATAAGAGCCCCTAGTAGGATTGATTAAAGACTTTAGTGGCTTGTTGGACGCTCGCAAGGTACCATGTCCTTGATCACCCTGACTAAGAACCAATTTGTATAGAGGCCAAAATCCTTGCTATTTGTTGGTGCAAGAACAGTCATTCTGGAGGCATCCCATATTTTTTTGATTCTTAGTAAAGATGAGAAGTTCGTCATGGGAGATTCATGAGAACTGAATCTTGGATGACCTAAGAAGTGTGTGTCATGGATGAGAGACAGTGTGGTCAAGCTTCTAATCATCCACTCAAAATAAGCGCAACTGGATTTATCTAAGTGGGAATTCAACAAATATTATCTCTTTCTATCCTAGGGTTGTGCATCATTTTGGAATCAAAACACTTTTCTTGGATCTAAAACATTGGAAAACAAACATTCAACAATGTTCATCAAATTTTAAACCCTTTAGTAGAAGCAAATACTTTTGAAGGAATCCAACTGCTACTGCTTGTCCCTAGGGATTTCATCCTTAGAGGCTTCAAAGCATTCAAATTTATATCTTAATTTTCTCTCACTAAAGTCAACATTATGGAACTATTGCCTTGATTTCCTTGATTTCCACATAATGAACCTTGTGGGATGAAAAGACATTGGGACATTAGATAGTTAGTTTGAGAAGCTAAGGAAAGAAAGTTTTTTTAGTGAAAAGAACTCATTAAGAAAAGATAAGAAACAATTGGACCCCACACATGTTCTTTTTCAAATGATTTCCTGAAAGATCAAAATCTGAAAACCAAATTCCAAAGGTCTTAGTCCAAGAGCTCTCAAGAAACATCTTTCAACACTTTATGAATTTAGAGAGAGATTGGTCTTTAACTTTTAAAAACGTACTTCAAAAAACAATCCCAATTTTTATTCATTTTACTATTTTCAAAATCTAAGTCTTTTTCAAACATTTGAGTTTCTCACATATGAAGTATAGCATGTTCTTCAATACCGAGGTCTTGTAAACAAAAGTCTCTCTAAGTTCACTTAGGATCAAAATCAACACTTTCATCCATCCTCAAACATCAAATCAAACCCATTTGATAAACAACTCTTAGAAATATTGAAAAAATCCTTCATACTAGACTTTTGGCAAATCAAATCAAATCAAAATCATCTTGTTTGACTAAGTGTGTGTGGATGCATCCTTCTTCATACACTTAGTTAAATTATCACCTCGTGGACAAATTTATTCCAAAACAACATCTAACCTCTTGGAGTTTATGAGTTCATTATCAAATCCAAATCAAATCAAAATCAAATCCAAACCAAATCAAAATCAAAATCCAAAATCAAATCCAACATCAAAAATCCAAAATTCCTAAAGTCTAATATCTCCTTCAAGGTTTCTTAAGAGTTCAAACATTCACTTCATTCATCTTTCATTTTCTCATCACCACCCTTTGATCCCTAACATCTTAGACTTTCTTTTTTGTACCTAAAGTTTAGATCAGCCTAAGGAGTTAGAGGTTCACCTCCCATATTCCTAAAAATTGATCCTTATTTTATGGTCCAAACTAGATCTCAACACAAGACGAAAATGGAAACAAACAAAGAAACATCCACTTCAAGTGACTTGAGTCAAACTACTCCTGAAATAAATCTCATTGGATCTAGTAATCCCCCACTCAATCTTCCTCAATTTCTACAAGATCCTCAAGAGGAAGGTTGCCAAGTGGAGCATATTACCAACAATGTCTTAGGAATGACTCAAGATGAAATCATAGAAATGGTCAAAAATCCTGAGACTCACAAAATTGTAAACGCCATGATGAGACTTAATCCCTCACAATACATGCTAGAATTGGAAAAAGAAGGGGCTAAACTCACTTTTGATTATGATGTAAACACTATTGTGGAGAAACCTCTTGGGATTATTCCACCAGTCTCATTCACAACCTCCTTTCCAAGCATCATTCAACCCATCCCACAACCCACATCATCCCTTGCTCCAACTCAACCCATTGTCAACAAGAGGAGTTCATTACTCCATGCTCTTCAAACACACCTTGTTGTAAATAACCAAGACTTGGATGCAAACACCATCTTGGGTCCATCCATCCCTCAAGATCCGAAACACCCATATGTTCCACTTTCCTTTCATGACACAATAACCCATCCTCTTTCTCCACAACACCGACATATCCTCTTAACACACAATTCTCTCCCCCCATGACCTCACAAGGAGAAGGTGCATTATTTGGACAAGGGGGAATATTTGATTCCTCATCATCATCATTTTCTCAAGGGAACACACCAGCCATCTTTCTACCATTTCCTTCTCTACCACTAACATCTACACCAATCCTCGGTTTAGGGCCACCCCATTTACCAATCCTCAATCAAAAAAATCAAAACAATCCTCCAATCATAAATCAAACCAACATACCAAATCCTTTGATCATTCCAATAGTATCACAACACCAGGTGGCACCAATCCAAACAACACAAACAATCAACACATCATCTAGAATACCCCAAATACCTAAAAATGTGGTCTCCCAAGGGCCTAACATATGAATCACGCCATCTACCATGCAAACTTCTATCATCAATCCAACAACACCACAACAACCACCTCAACAAATGCTCATCACAACATCTCATACCATTCTGAATCCTCCACCTCCACCTCCAAAACCAAACATGGAAAATCAATAGAGCATCACATTGCAAGCAGCTCAATAAGCCTACCAAAAAGCACTCCAACAGTTTTAAGCTCAACAAGCCACACAAGCTACACAACAAGTTGGTCAACAAGCGTAGGAACATCAAGCCACACAACAAGCACAAGCTCAAGCTTTGTTGCAACAACAACAAGCCGCACAGGATTCCCAAACCACATAGGCTGCACAAGCTGCTCAACAAGCTCAAGCTCAGGAACAAACTCAATATCAAGCCCAACAAGCTCAAGCATAAGCACAATACCAAGAACAACAACAAGTAGCTTAGCAGCAATCCTATCAGCAAGCTTTGCAACAATACCAAGCTCAACAAGAAGCAACTCAACTACTAGCCCACATACAAGCATTGTTGGCACAACAACAACAAGACCAACAACAAGCATTGTTGGCACAACAACAACAATTCCAAGCATATCAACAAGCCTTGATCGTACAAGAAAGTTTGCAACTACTTCCCACAAACACCCAAAACATCCCACCCATCACTCAAATAATCAAACCACCTCAAAACACATTCATCCGACCACCTGATCCATAAAATGATGTGACATCACAAATCAAATTGCTCTGCCAAGAAGTGCTAGACCTCCAATTAGGGAAAACAACAAAAACACCAAGCAATTTGTGCTCTTATCCATTCGACAAAATCATTGCGATGGTACCATTCCCAAAAGGGTTTGAAATCCCTAAATTTGACAAGTATCATGGGACAGGTAACCTTGAAGATCACATCAAGGAATTCCAAGTACATTGCATGGAAGTTGCATATGACGACACATATCTAATGTGACTATTGCCCCAAAATTTTGTTGGACCAGCAATGGAATGGTTCTCTCGCCTTCCTCTTGGAATAAAAAAGTTCCAAAATATTATGAATGCATTCAACATTGGCATGGATGTGAGTCTAGAGGAACTATCTACTCTCAAACAAGCTAAGGGGGAAACATTCACATCCTTCTTACAATGATGGCGATCCAAGGCTAATAAGAGCAAGTGGACCATGCCAGAAGAACAACAAATCTGCACTATCATTGCCAATCTTGGGAAAAAAATTTCCTTCCATCTAAAAATGCAATGCATCACCACATATGACTAGTTGATCCCCAAGGCGCTCAACATAAAAAGAGCCCTTATTGCACAAGGGGGGACACCCACATGTCAAGAAAATCAAGATAACTGTCCATCGACCAGTTATAATGAAAAACCTCGCGCATGGGCGAAGAACAATAATGTCACTAATGATGATGTTGTCGACGCCAAAGTGGTCATCAATGCCCCAAGGCAAAACATGCAGTCATATCAACAACTGCAAACCATTAACTGAAACAACACATAAGCCAACGCGGTATCAAAACCACCCAATAATCAAATGGTCAACAATCTAAGTAATCAAGGGGGGCCACCCCACGAGACAAGTATCCCCCCAAATGAAAATACACAGCCGTTGGGGAATCAATCAAATCTGTCATGAAGAAACTGGTACAGGAGAATCTCATTAAAATCTCCATTTATGAGAATTATCAAGAGCCCCAAGTGAAACCACCATGGTATAATGAAAACCACCTTTGCGATTTTCATAAAATCAAGGTACACACGACGACCAGTTGCATGAGATTGAAAAATATGACCCAAGACCTTATCGATGAAAAAATCATAAATGTTGAACAACCTGTAGGAAACCAGGACCTATAGATATACACAAATTTGATGCCAAACCACAACAAAGGGAACAACCATGGAAAGGAAAGGTATGGCAATGTAAACCATGTTTACGATCATGTTGTTGCATCCTTAGATGAATGGGTCACTGTTGTTAACATCAAGGGAGCCAAAGTCGATTGTGGAGTCACCACACGTGGTGGAAAGTTTACAATTGTTGGACCATCCCAACAACCCAATGTATCAACCTCTAATCCAAAATCTGTTCCCAATGGCTATAATTTCTTGGACCAACTGAAAAGAACCCCCACTTAGATCTCCATCATGGAGTTGCTGAAGATCTCACCTGCACATAGGAAGATCCTAGAGGAAGCATTGGCTTCATCCACTGTCCCCACAAATCTTGGTGTAGATTAGTTCCAAGCTATTGTCAGACACATCACCACGCCCCATCTACTAATGTTTTCTAATCAAGACCTCCCAACACAACCATCTCATAGCTACACACTCCATCTCGAGGTCTTGGTCCATAAAAATAAAGTCAAAAGGGTCTTGATGGATGGGGATGCAAGTCTAAATATTTTTTCACTCAAGTTGATAAAGAATTTGGGATTCTTCGAGGACATCATTGAAAAGGGTAAAGGTATTACAATCAGGGCATATGATGATCACGAAAGAGTGTCTTAAGGCACTATTCAACCCCGTATTCAAGTATGGCCAAACATCATGGAAACCACATGCCAGGTCCTTGACCTTGATTTACCTTATAATATTCTCCTGGGGTGTCCATGGATCCATGGGATGCAAGTAGTTACATCTACCTTCTATCAATGTGTCAAGTTTCCCTATCATAATCAAGAGGTCACAATCCATAGTGATCCCGAGCAATTTTATTATTGCAAGAACTTGGAAGCCAAGTACAACAAAATACCTCAAGTCCCAAAGAATGATGAAGGCCCTTCAACTCCATATGTAGACCCAGCTACCTTAGCCTCCACTTCTGAGACAAAGACACCTGCCATTCCTGACATCTCTAATATCAAAGTCATCATCAAGAAAATGGGTGTGGGGATTACAAAATGAAGAAAAGTGTCTTTGTAATAGGAGATTTACCTCAATCTCCTAGGCCTCATGGGCAACCCCAGCCGATCAACACATCAACCCAAAATTTTAAAACAAAACCCTCCAAATTCAAATGTTGGGGGGGCCTACGTTGGGAAGTGGTGGACGAAAAGGACATATCAAGTCTTTTGTACCAAGATGAAAGGCCCATCCATGATCTTCCCATGGATGACAATGGAAAAGGACTACAAATGATGCTTGGTATGGTCTATAATAGAAACAAGAAACTTGGAAAGAATGATAATGGTCTTATAGTACCTATCATTCCTGAGAAGCGTATAAGAAATCTTGGCCTTGGGTGTACCCCTCCAAAAATAACCATACTTGGAAAAGGTGCCTTGGCTAGAAAAGTCAAAGCTCTCCCTCAGTTGTCGGTATCCATAGGTTTTCCCTTAGACAACTATACCTTTGACATAACTAACGCCTGTGATGAGGACCCCCTAACTGACTTAGCCATGCTATTCAATGATTCCTCCCTTTTCATGATTAGTACCCTATCTATTGATTCAAACAACCAAACCCATGAGCTAAACTTAGTCTATCCCCAACTCATCAATTAAGACCAACGAGGACCACCAATTCTAGACACGTTTGAAAATGATGAGGCTCTCTCAGAATTCATGGGATTGTGGGATACAATACCATATGGAGATCACAAAGTTGGATTCAAAATTAAGCTTAACACACATACCTATTATGGGGAAACAATTGAATCCTTCAGTCGCAAAAGTGAAAATTTAATAATAATATCTAGGTCTTTGAGTGAAAACCACACTATGGTACTCTCAAACCTGAAAATAGTAAAAACAAAGGACACATCCAATGGTGACAACCTTTTTGAGGCACCAGACGATGAGGGATTCAATATTCCCCTTAGTTTTATTCATTAGGAGAATTCAACAGTCTTAGTAGAGAAGTGCAATCCAGTCAACCTAGGGACAAAACAAATGCCACATATAACCTTCTATGCAGAATCACTTTTGACAAAAGAACAATAACTCCTAGCTGCATTTCTAAGAGAAAGGAAGATAAAATTTGCATGGACCTATGCCAACATGCCTAGCCTTGATCCAGAAGTTGTGGTTTACCATCTAGCTGTTTATACAAAGGAAAATTTATTGAGACAAAAGTTGAGAAAAATGCATCCACAAATACCATTATTGGTCAAGATGGAATTACAAAAGCTCCTTGATGTTGGTTTCATATGGCCAATTGATTATCCAGAGTGGGTTTCAAATATTGTACCTATTTCAAAGCCCACTGGGGTCATCCGCATCTACACTGACTTCAAAGATTTGAACAAAGCATGTCTCAAGGATGATTTCCCTCTTCCAAACATAGATATGATTGTGGATATGATGGCCGGAAATGAAATGCTATCACTAATGGATGGATTCTCAGGGTACAATCAAATCATGATAGCTAAAGAAGACCAACACAAGACAACTTTCACTTGTCCATGGGGGACATATTGCTAGAATATGATGCCATTTGGGTTGAAAAATGCAGGAGATACTTATCAAAGGGTTATGACACTAATCTTCCATGATATGATTCAAAAAACTGTGGAAGATAATGTGGATGACATATTAGCCAAGTCAAAGAAATGTCAAGATCACATACCAGCTCTAAGCTCCATCTTTGATAGCTAGAAGAGTACAAGGTCAGACTCAAACCAAAAATGTTTGTCTTTAGGGTACAATCAAGAAAGGTTACTAGGGTACATTGTATCTATGAGAGGAATCGAGATAGACCCTGCCAAAGTCAAAGCAATTCTAGAGATGGAGGCACCAAAGAAATTGTAGTTAAGGAGTTTGCAAGGAAGACTCCATTCCATCTATCGATTAATATCACAACAAGAAGATAAGGCTATCCCATATTCTCATCTACTCCACAAGGGGGTAGCATACAAATGTGATGAGAAATGTGATTAGGCATTCAACAAAATCAAGGAGTACCTGCTTACACCACCAATTCTAGGAAATCCCTTGATCTTGTATATATCAGCAATAGCAACAGCCCTTGGCGCTCTCTTAGCACAACGTAATGAAAATGGGAAAGATAGAGCTATTTACTACATCAATAGAACCATGGTGGGACATGAGTTGAATTATACACCCATTGAGAAGGCTTGCTTAGTAGTCATGTTCACAACACAAAAATTCAGACATTATATGCTAGCACACTAGATAAAACTCATTTCCAAGATAAACCCTCTAAAGTATATGCTTTCTAAAGCAACGATCATAGGGTGAACAACTAAATGGGTTATGATCTTGATAGAACATGACATTGAGTATGTAGAATGAAAGGATATTAAAGGACAAGCAATTGCAGATCAGTTGGAAGAAGCACCGATATATTCAGAAAACCTACTTGTATCAGAGTTCCCTGATGAGTCAATATTTAACCTAAGTGTGGATGATCACTAGAAATTGTATTTTGATGGATCCTACACACAACATGGGTTAGGAGCTGGAGTCTTCTTCATTACACCACAAGGGGATTGCAAACCCAAATCATACAAGATGTCATTTCCTTGGACAAACAACATTGCAAAATATGAGGCTCTTGTCATAGGGCTCAAAATTCTAGTACAGTGGCAGATCATGTCACTCAAAGTCTATGGAGATTCGCAGCTTATCATCAACCAAGTAAATGATGAGTACCAAATGAAGGACGACAAGTTGACTGCATACAACAAACTAGTGGAAAGTCTCAAAGAATCCTTCATTGATATCACGTTTGAGCATATACCAAGAAAAAATAACAGAGCAACATATGTTATGGAAACTATTGGATAGCTACCAGATGTCCCACACAACATCCCAAAGTAAGAATTCCTTGTAGAGTAGCCTTTCATACTAGCATTCAAGGTACCAAACTTTTAATTTGTGTGCAAAATCATTGGTCCTGGTGATTCCTGGTATCATGATATATACACTTACTTGAGAATAGGAGTCCTTCCCGCCGATATCACCTCGAACCTTAAAAGAAAATTTGTCAAGAAGTCATCCTACTTTGTTATATTAGGAGAAACCCTCTACCATAGGAGTATCAAGGGAACCTTGTTACAATGCCTTAACGTTGAAGCTTTGACTGCTATAACCGAGGTACAAAATGGCATTTATGGGTCACATTCAAGTGGTATGACCTTGGCTAAGAAACTGCTGAGGACTAGGTACTATTGGACTACAATGGAGAATGAAGCTCACGACTATGTTCGAAGGTCCTTGCAATGTCAACAACATGGGGATCTCATCCATGCACCAGCTCAGGAGCTCCACCCAATAATTACACCTTGGCCCTTTTCATAATGGGGGCTCAACCTTGTCAGAAAAATCACACCCACCTCATCCAGTGGACATAAGTTCATCATCACCGCCATGGAGTACTTTATGAAGTGGGTAGAGGCCATTCCCATGAACTATATCATAGGAAACTAGATTTCCAAGTTCATCTTGAACTACCTAATTTTCCACTATGGTGTTCCTCAAGCTATTATCTCAGATAATGTGAAACCTTTCAAAAACCAGGATGTTCGAGGCCTATGCTAGAAGTACAATATCCAACATCACTTTTCCACTCCATACTACCCCCAAGGAAATGGCCAAACTGAGGCTACAAATAAAAATATCTTAAAAATCCTCAAGAAAATAGTCAATGACACTGGCTGTGACTGGCACTTGCAGTTAAATACTGCCTTATGGGCCTACCAAAAAAGTATCTGCACACCAAAAGGTGCAACCCCTTTCTCCTTGGTCTATGGATCAGAAGCCATTCTTCCCATTGAGATAGAGATCCCGTCCTTGAGGATATCATTGCATAATCTCATTATAGATGAAGAATATCAGGTATCACAATTGAACGACCTGGAACTACTAGATGAGTGGTGCATGGATTCCTTAAACCATTTGCAATTATACCAAAATGGACTCAAGCGGAGCTACAACAAGAAGATTAGGAGTTAGACCTTTCAAGTCAGAGAGCTTGTATTGAAGGAGAATAAGAAAAATGTACCAAATCCAGATATCAAGGGAATATTTGATCCCAATTGGTTGAGATCTTTAATAAACATAAGCTATAAATCAGGAGCATATCAGTTGTTAACACCAGAAGGTGAACCTATACAAGAGCCCATCAAAAAATCCCATCTCAAAAAGTTTTATGCCTAAACTTGCAGGGTATCAATCCAAAAAATACAAAAAAATATAAAAATATAAAAATCCAAAAAAATCAATAAAGGATTGAAAATAATAAAGAAAAAAAAATGTCCTATAGTGAAAATCACCACGGTGGTGCTTTGGGAAAGTACATTGGTGAAAACTTGGCAAAAATGTGCCTTGTGTAAATAAGCACTCTTCATCCACCATGATCCCTATAGCTTGTTCTACATCATCCATCCATCACACTTCCATATCTCCATCCATCACCCATCTGCATCTGCATCATAGCTTGATCCTGTGTTCATATCATTATCCCTGCTCGTACTACTCGGCCCATTCCCAAGGTTAGTTTGTCATGCCTATATCGGAGTAGTCTATTGCATCACACTGGGGGAATGTCCTTATACCTACATTGGATTGGATTCGTGTATATTCTTTCGGTCTTCCTTAAAATCAAAAAATCCAAAAACATTCAGGAAAGAAAATAATCCAAAACATTCAAAAAATATCAAACACCAAAAAATAGGTCAAAAAGTCAGAAAAAGGCAGAAATAGAGTCATTTTGTCGAACTACAGGTCTCTGAGCTCTGAATGTAGGCAAGGTTGATCTTTGATCATCCTCTGAGACACTTAGGTCAGTCCTTTAGGAGTCTAGCATAATAAACTGGCAATCCATTTGTTCATATCTCATCTATAAACGAGTATGTGTTAGTCGAATTACATGGTCTCTGTGTGTATAACGTAGGTAAGGCTAATCTTTGATCAACCCCTGAGGCCCCGAGGATAGGTCTTTAGGTTAGGTTCTTGGTCAAAATCTCAAAAAACCCAAAAACATTAGAAAATTGAAAATCAAAATACCCAAAATAAAACAGCCTCAAAACATTTCAAAACACCAAAAACATCCAAATATTTGAAAAAACCCATCTGTCCCATCTCACTTTCACCCGAAATAAACATTCACTCATAATAAATTATTTTTATCCTCAACCTTTGTTGAAACAATTGGAAACAAGTCTAGCAGGTTACAAGTGAAAACTCAAACATCAGGGTCTCAAGTCTAGGTTAGTAGGTAAACAAGTTGGTCAACTCTTGGTATCAATGGCCCATCATCCAGTTTGTCCCAAATCATTTGATAACATCATGTCCTAGGATGCATCCTTCCTACAATGGACATCAACATGAGGCATCATTGTAGTTAGTCTTGGCTAGCAGTATGAAGAACATTAGCTTGTTTGTTTACTTGATCTTTGTCTTTTGACTTATCTTATTGCGCTCATTCCAATGACCTCTCGATGATGTCCAAACAAAGGGATTTAGAGAGAAAGGAATGGTTCAAAAATCATTATTATTTTATTTGTTGTGCTTGTTGGATGTTCTTGTAATATAACCTTGGTCATGTGTGCTTTGTTTGGTTTGTAGGGAGGGTGTTTTAGGTGTCTTGTTGACCACATAGGAAGGCTTTCCTTTCTATGTTTTGGTCTAAGATATTTGAAATATTTGAACTATATTTTAAATAAGGTTTTGTATGCCAGGTGTGAACAAGGATAATCCTATCTAATTGTCAAGTCAAAGTCCATCACACTAGGTGCAACGCCATCCTGGTTTTGTATACCTTGATGCATCATTCCTACATGTGTTATCAAACATAAGGTAAGAACACCCTTTTAAAATCCTAATTACTGATAAGCAATACATCATCCACATCATCCTCATCTCTAATAAATTCTTGTAGACCATGGACTTGTTGGATCCTCTTGTCATCATCATTTCTTCTTTCTTCTCTTTGTGCTAACATGGTACCATGATAGTTAATCAAAACATCACCAATGCATCCATCCTACATCCACAAACCATCAGCATGTTGCATATCATCCATATCATAAATAGAAAATACTGATCATCTCACATGCATTGCATTGTCATCATTGCATAATATAGATTGGTTATTTTAAGCATTTCATAAACCATACACATGCATCCATTACATAAATCATATAAGCATCATGATACATGAATTATCATATCATATGTATGAAAAAGATACTGAAAAAGGAAAAAGAGCATGTCAGAACATCTAATACATCTCATAATCATAACGCGTCATATCATTCATTTTGCATAATATAGATATGTTAGTCTAAGCATATTAAAAAATCATTTGCATATCATGAACATTTGCATCCATACATCCATACTCATATATCATCATCATAAAAGTACATGGAAATGATACAAAAAAGGAAATGCATCCATAACATCCATAAACATCTGCATCATCATACATCACATCATATCATATAAAATCATATCACATCATATCATAGAGGCACATCACATATAGAATAGAAAATACATTCATCTATAATGCATAAATAAAGTAAACACATCTCATAATGAATTGATCATATCATATTATATATCAAAAAATATAACTGTCATTGTACAAATTAGGATCATGTGTATGTGTATCAATCAATGTGCAAATTCCCACAGGGCTATAAAAAAAATAGAGCCTATGGATTTGAAAAAGAATCAAATGTTGTTGATCAAAATTGTATGAGCTAGCCCTGGTGGCTGCTCCCCTCACCCACCTGTCTCTCAGCATGATCATCTTCCTATCACATGCCTGTCTACTAAGAGTACTCTAGTACTCGAACTACCGCAGGTACAACTTTTCGATAATGGAGACTGTAATACTTGGCCTCTCACATTGCCTCGTGGTACATCCACACCAAGATTGTCCTACCTTGTGATGCAACAACCATGCTCTTTAGCCACTATTTCCTACTGACCTTCTAGGCCAGATGCAGCTCTATCATCTACCTCAGTTGGTGCTTGTGGTCTCTCTCTATCATGAGGGCCTAGACCTGTTGTTTGGCCTGGTCCCTCTTCGCTGTAATAGCTTGTATCTAAGCTTGTAAACCCTGTATATGCTCCTGAAGATGTTGTATCTAGGTGTCTCGTGGGTCTAGCTACGATGGATAACATTGCTGTAGAGGCTACTGATCTCTCTAATCTGGCTAGTGGGGAGGTGGTCCTCCTCCTCCTCCTCCTCCTCCTCCGTCTCCTCCTCAAGGTGCTCCTAGAACCTACCTTGCCTTCCCCCTACTCGTTGTCCTACCTCAGGGTCTCTTCCAAGGAAGTGTTATCCCTAGAACTATAAGACAAAGCAGAGGGCTAAACCATTCATCATAGGCACGTGTAGTGACCGGATCCACCTGTCCCTGTGCATAGGCCCATGGCCTAGCCACTAGCTGCCTGAAACTATCAACCACATTGGACGGTGAGATTGTCCATCCCCAGGTAGTCTCTTTTGATGTCCTCACAAAAATGGCCACATACTGGTCATCAGGCCGGTCCTGCACATCCCCGAACTGTCTTGCTACCCTGTTTGGTAGGTAGCACTCGATCATGGTATGCTTGTGCCCCTACATAAGTTGGTCCTGGTGAGCGTAGAACAACTACTGCACATCGTCATACCAAGCAGGCATGTGTAACCATGGCCTCCAAGTAAACACTGTCATCTCATTGATAACATGGCACTAGTGAGGTAGGCCTAGCTATCCTATACGTGTAAAGATGAGGCTGCCCCTATACCTCCAAACTATTGGGTCGTTGGGCTCAGCATCGACCATGGTAACCCTCGGTCGAAGCACGCCTATGTGCTCCCATGCCCATATGTGTAATAGTGTGATACCAACACTGATCGCTCGACTGTCACAATAGGAAAACTCATGCAGATCATGATATAATGAGGCCAACATCACTGGTCCCCATGCAAGCAGTGTCCTCTCCCACAACATCTGCTCCCAAGCCAGGCCCCATCCCAAACTTAAATATCTGCCCTGCCAATTTGGAGCCACCAATCCTGATATGATCACAACAACGATCAACCTAAAAACTGGCACCCGATGTCTGTAGTAGTCCAAATCAAGTTGGCCCTCAGAAAGTGTGAGCTCCTCAACCTCTAGGATCTTAAAGCATTCATTTCCATCGACATCAGTATCATAAATCACTCACTCACCATGGATCAAAAATCGCAAGATACACTAGACATCTTCCAATTTAATAGTGGCCTCTCTGATGGGAAGGTGAAAGGACAAGGTCTTGCTATGCCACCTCTAGGCCAAAGTTGTCATCGTTGCCAAATGGGTCCTCATAGTAGGCGCGTAGGCAATGTACCAAAGGCTGATCTCGCCTAGGTGTTCCTACTGCAACTCTTGTAATTCGCTCGATCTACTTGGCATCGAGGTTCGATGCTCACATGAAAGCACATGCTCTCTATCCTCCTGCAATCATAAAGTCACAACGTCAAAATTCATAAAAAAAATTTATCTCGCTTGGAGTTTTCAACATAAGAACCATGATTGTGTCACTATTTGCAATGGCGTCGCCCTTTGCAAACGCCAAACCGCGACACTTGACCCCTTCAAAATGCAAACCGGGCCGCGGCGTCGCTATTTGCACACACAGGACCTTTTGGATTGAAAACCCTAAAACCTAACTGAATCGTGGCGTTGCCATTCACAATTGCGATGCAATGTCCCAAGTCATAGTAGTAGCATGATTTGAAGCCTAGTGTTGTTGATTTTGCAATTTTAGTGTCGCTATATAGAGACACTAGACTTGTTGACCTTTTAAAACGTAATAAATGTGCTCAAAAATTGAAACTAAAGATCGGGTTAGGGTCACATACCACTGGTCCTATGCCTGGAGGTCTCTGGTACACTCGAACTTGCTCGAAAATGTGTCAGGGAAGCACTTTTTGCACCATTTTGCAAGAGGGTTAGATCTCAAAACACTAAAAATCTCAAGGTGTGAATGCAAAAATGAATGGGAAGTGACCCCTCCATGGCTAATTATGCATGAAAATTAGGGTTTTTTTGCCCCGTTTTAGCTGTCAAACTAGGGTTTTGCACCTCAACCCTGTTTTTTCCCAACTGAAGCTCATTTCAGGTCTTTTTTTCGCATTTTGGTACATTTTCAGCATCCTAGAGCTTTTTTGAACCCGTCGGCCATCTTGTCCTCTTTTTTCGAGAAATCACCCAAAAATCCAAATTTTCGTTCGATCTCTCAAGGGGGCAATATAACAGCATAATTCTTCTCACTAGGGTAGCAGTGGGGCATCTAAAAAATGAAATCAGAATTTTTTTGAATTTTGATCTTGGCAAGATTATTCTTTGAACCAACGCAACAAGTACATTGTTTCAAAGAGGGGAAAAATGTAGATGTTCAAATTATCCTGATTGATATTGTGCACTTGATCCTGATTCACTAACATCAATTCTTCTTGAATCACTTCTTTACTAACCAATTAATTAAACAATCCTTATTTAATTAATTCATCAAGATTCCTCCTTTAATTAAATAAATCAACTTTATTTGATTAAATCATAATTCCTCTTTGATTAAATAAATCAATTTTATCTAATCAAATCCTAACGTTCCTCTTTTGATTAAATAAATCATTTTGTTTAATTAAATGCTAAAGTCATCTCCTTTAAATTGAATAAATTAACCTTTATTTGATTAAAATCTAATGTTCTTCATTTAATTGAATAAATCAAACCTTATTTAATTAAATTACTAATGTTCATTATTCCTCTCATTTGATTTAAATAAACCAAAAAATCTAAATCAAATGTCATATAAACTAATTTTATCTAAGTTAATTAAATCCTAATTAACTCTAACTCTAATCCACAAATCCTCTAGCTTTTGCAACTTGCACAAGTAAATCAATTTATTTGATTTATTAATTCTTCTATTTCCATTTAAAAATGGCATCTCTTTGGAATATTCTCTCAATTTGAAATCTCCCTCCCAAAAGGACTTGTCCTCCAACATGGCATTTATAGCTCTTACATGTCCTTTTTCTTGAGCCAAGTGGGCATTAACTGATCTTTCAACTCTTCCTCCATAAGCCATCTTTTGAATTTCAAATTCCACCTACATGCATTTAACATGCACATTGTTCAAAATGTGCTCCACTCTCCTTCATTAGCATGTTGACAAGTGGCACAATGCCATTGGTCTATCTTTAGTCCCACATTCTCCATGTTTCTCATTTCTCCATCCTTCTTTCCTATAAATGGAAGGCTTCTCTATTGATTTTGGATCCACAACTTTATGGAAGATTACTCTCTACAAATTTTTGAGCAAGTTCATCCATATTTCATCCAAGTTCTCATAGTTTTCATCAATCTTAGCTAGGTTATTGATAAATTTTCATCAAGGATCACATTGTTCATCATCAAAGATTGCAAGGAATTGGGAAAAGGGCTAATTTCCACATCCAAGTAGCACCAATTCCCCCATGGGATGCTGATTTGTGTGTATGAATAAGATTTCAATAAGCTTTAATTTGATATTATATCTTTGTTTTCTTGTTCATTGCATTTGAATGAATTGCATGGGGAACGATTATTTTAGATGTGCTTATTGACTAACATTGGATTGTTTGTTCATGTCTGAGTAGGTCTAGACCAACCAGTCATATTTTGGCGCTAGAAGGAGGTCTCACCTTTCAAAATTGACATGTTTTTTGTCAAAATTCTGCTATTTTTTCAAGTTTTTGTGTCTTTAGGAAAGAGCAACGCTAGGAAGGTCAAACGGGTTCACTATCAGTCTAGCATTGCTATATAGTGACGTTGTCTATGCTCCAAAACATGACGCTAAAGTAATTCTCCTGAGCCAAGACCAGTCAAACTCTAAAGAGTGACACTTAAGAGAAATAGCGAAGCAATTTCCAACTCCGTTCTTCCACAGAGCAATGTTGACCTCACCAGAGCGACGCTGATTTCTCCAAACAGCGACGCCTCCATGGATTGTGAAGCTCGAGTTGGGTAAAAGGTCATTTTTTAGTTTGATTTTAACATGTGCCTTTTATATTGATCACCTTTGACTTTTCACTTCTCTTGTGGCTCTATTTTCTGTAGGCTAATAAGTTTTTGTAGGTTGAGGTGATCAAGAAGGGAAGGAGAAATCAAGGAGAATATTTCTTATTACATTGTCGCATGATTGTGACAAGTGTTTTGAAACACTTTGGGAACAATTATAATCCTATTCTTAAGGCTTTTGTTATCTTTAGTTTTTAGGACTCAAATGAATTTCTTTTGGGTTTTAAAAAGAACAATCAAAGGGTTAAAAAGAATCTTAGGAACTTACTAGAGTTGGTTTTGGATTTTAAGAATTGAACAAGCAAACTTCACACTTCATCTTGGTGAGATAAAAATAATCCATTACTACTTTGAGGTCTAAAATGAACACGTGTTTTTTGTGCTTTGTAATCTTTTTTACAAAATAATATCATTTAAAAAGTGTATGCACTTCTCTTGCACTTCATGGTGATCTTGAGAATCAAAATTCTTTTGGTGACATTAAGTTGTATTAAATATTGCCTCCACACTTCAATTTGGGCTTCATAAAATTGAACAAATCTTGCTAGTGTGAGTTAAGTATATCACGTGTGTTCTCTCTTTGTTCACGCAAAAAAAGATTGATTGAACTATGGATGTGCTTGTTTGCTATTGTTTACCTTTAGAGGGGCATGCTTAAGACCAATTCGAAGGCCACTCAAACCGGTTTTTCACTCGGGCCGGTATACAAATGGATAAGACTAAATTGTCAAGTCCTCATGGTATGTAGGCCTTAGCTATATAGTGCCTTTTAGAATGGGGTACTACCGTAAAAACTATAAGAGCCCCTAGTAGGATTGATTAAACCATTTAGTAGAAGCAATTACTTTTAAAGGAATCCAAGTGCTACTGCTTGTCCCTAGGGATTTCATCCTTAGAGGCTTCTAAGCATTTAGATTTATATCTCAATTTTCTCTCACTAAAGTCAACATTAGGGAACTATTTCCTTGATTTCCTTGATTTCCACATAATGGACCTTGTGGGATGAAAAGAAATTGCGACATTAGACATTTAATTTGAAAAGCTAAGGCAAGAAAGTGTTTTATGTAAAAAGAAATCATTAAGCAAAGATAAGAAACAATTGGACCCCACACATGTGTTTTTTCAAACAGTTTCCCAAAAGATCAAAATCTGAAAACCAAAGTCCAAAGGTCTTAGTCCAAGAGCTCTCAAGAAACGTCTTTCAACACTTTATGAATTTTAAGAGATATTGGTCTTTAACTTTTACAAACGTGCTTCAAAGAACAATCCCAATTTGTATTCATTTTACTATTTTTAAAATCCAAGCCTTTTTCAAACATTTGAGTTTCTCACATAGGAAGTATAGCATGTTCTTCAATACCGAGGTCTTGAAAACAAAAGTCTCTCTAAGTTCACCTAGGATCAAAATAAACACTTTCATCCATCGTCAAATATCAAATCAAACCCATCTCATAAATAACTCTTAGAAAACTTGAAAAAATCCTTCATACTAGACTTTGGGCAAATCAAATCAAAATCATCTTGTTTGATTAAGTGTGTGTGGATGCATCCTTCTTCATACACTTAATTAAATTATCACCTTGTGGAAAAATTTATTCCAAAACAACATCTAACCTCTTGGAGTTTATGAGTTCATTAGCAAATCCAAATCAAATCAAAATCAAATCAAAACCAAATCAAAATCAAAATCCAAAATCAAATCCAACATCAAAAATCCAAAAGTCCTAAAGTCTAATATCTCCTTCAAGGTTTCTTAAGAGTTCAAAAATTCACTTCACTCATCTTTCATTTTCTCAACACCACCCTTTGATCCTTAACATCTTATACTTTCTTATTTGTACCTAAAGTTTAGATCAATCTAAGGAGTTAGAGGTTCACCTCGCATATTCATGAAAATTGATCCTTATTTTATGGTCCAAACTAGATTTCAACACAAGAGGAACATGGAAACAAACAAAGAAACATCTACTTCAAGTGGCTTGATTCAAACCGCTCCTGGAATCAATCTCATTGAATCTAGCAATCCCCCACTCAATCTTCGTCAACTTCCGCAAGATCCTCAAGAGGAAGGTTTCCAAGTGGAGGAAATTACAAATAATGTCTTAGGAATGACTCAAGATGAAATCATAGAAATGGTCCAAAATCTCGAGACTCACAAAATTTTCAACACCATGATGAGACTTAATCCCTCACACTACATGCTATAATTGGAAAAAGAAGGGGCTAAACTCCCTTCTTATTATGATGTAAGCACTATTTTGTAGAAACATCTTGGGATTATGCCACCAGTCTCATTGACACACTCCTTTCAAAGCATCATTCAACCCATCCCACAACCCACATCATCCCTTGCTCCAACTCAACCCATTGTCAACAAGGGGAGTTCATTACTCCATGCTCTTCAAATACACCCCCTTGTAAATAACCAAGACTTGGATGCAAACACCATCTTGGGCCAATCCATCCTTCAAGATCCGAAACACCCATACGTTCCACTTGTCTTTCATGACACCAATAAACCATCCTCTTTCTCCACAACACCGACATATCCTCTTAACACACAAGTCTCTCCCCCCATGACCTCACAAGGAGAAGGTGGATTATTCAGACAAGTGGGAATCTTTGATCCCTCATCATCATCATTTTCTCAAGGGAACACACCACCCATCTTTCCACCATTTCCAACTCTACCGCTAACATTTGCACCAATCCTCGGTTTAGGGCCACCATCTTGGGCCAGTCCATCATTCAAGATCCGAAACACCCATACGTTCCACTTGTCTTTCATGACACCAATAAACCATCCTCTTTCTCCACAACACCTACATATCCTCTTAACACACAAGTCTCTCCCCCCATGACCTCACAAGGAGAAGGTGGATTATTCAGACAAGTGGGAATCTTTGATCCCTCATCATCATCATTTTCTCAAGGGAACACACCACCCATCTTTCCACCATTTCCAACTCTACCGCTAACATTTGCACCAATCCTCGGTTTAGGGCCACCATCTTGGGCCAATCCATCCTTCAAGATCTGAAACACCCATACGTTCCACTTGTCTTTCATGACACCAATAAACCATCCTCTTTCTCCACAACACCGACATATCCTCTTAACACACAAGTCTCTCCCCCCATGACCTCACAAGGAGAAGGTGGATTATTCAGACAAGTGGGAATCTTTGATCCCTCATCATCATCATTTTCTCAAGGGAACACACCACCCATCTTTCCACCATTTCCAACTCTACCGCTAACATTTTTACCAATCCTCAATCAAAAAAATCAAAACAATCCTCCAATCATAAATCAAACCAACATACCAAATCCTCTGATCATTCTATCGATATCGCAACACCAGGTGGCACCCATCCAAACAACATAAACAATCAACACATCATCTACAATACCATAAATACCTGAAAATGTGGTCTCCCAAGGGCCTAGCATATCAATCGCACCATCTATCACACAAAATTCTATCATCAATCTAACAACACCTCAACAACTGCCTCAAAAAATTCTCATCACAACATCTTACACCATTCTTAATCGTCCACCTCCACCTCCAAAACCAAACATGGCAAACCAATATAGCATCACATTGCAAGCAGCTCAACAAGCCTATCAAAAAGCAGTCCAACAGTTTCAACCTCAACAAGCCATACAAGCTACACAAGAAGCTACTCAACAAGCGTAGGCACAACAAGCCACACAACAAGCACAACAAGTTTCCCAAACAAAAGCTCAATATTTGTTTCAACAACAACAATCTGCATAGGTTGCACAAGCTACACAAGCTACCCAAGCCGCATAGGCTGCCCGGGCTACTAGCCCAACAACAAGCATTGTTGGCAGAACAACAACAAGACCAACAACAAGCATTTTTGGCACAAAAATAGCAATACCAACAAGAAGCATTCTTGGCACATCAACAATTTCAAGCATATCAACAAGCCTTGATCTCACAACAAATTTTGCAACCGCCTCCCACAAAAACCCAAAACACCCCACCCGTCACTCAAAAAATAAAACCACCTCAAAACACATTCATCCTACCACCTGATCCATAAAACGATGTGACGAAACAAATCAAATTTCTCTCCCAACAAGTGCTAGACCTCCAATCAGGGAAAATAATGAAAACAACAAGAAATTTGTGCCCTTATCCATTCGACAAAAGCATTGTGATGGTATCATTACCAAACGGGTTTGAAATCCCTAAATTTGACAAGTATCGTGGGATGGGTAACCCTAAAGATCACATCAGGGAATTCCAGGTACATTGCATGGAAGTTGCATATGACAACACATATCTAATGTGACTATTCCCTCGAAGTTTTGTTGCACCAGCAATGGAATGGTTCTCTCGCCTTCCTCTTGGAATAAAAAAGTTCCAAGAAATTGTGGACGCATTCATACAAAACCACACATTCAACATTGGCATGGATGTGAGTCTAGAGTAACTATCTACTCTCAAACAAGCTAAGGGGGAAACATTCACATCCTTCTTACAACGATGGTAATCCAAGGCTAACAGGAGCAAGTGGACCATGCCAGAAGAACAACAAAGCTACACTATTATTGCCAATCTTGAGAAAACCTTGTCCTTCCATCTAAAAATGTAATGCATCACCACATACAACTAGTTGATCCCCAAGGTGCTCAACATCGAAAGAGCCCTTATTGCACAAGGGGGGACACCCACATATCAAGAAAATCAAGATAACCACCCATCAACCAGTTATAACAAAAAACCTCACACATGGGCGAAGAACAAGAATGCCACTAATGATGGTGTCGTCGACACCAAAGTGGTCATCAATGCCCAAAGAAAAAACACACAATCATATCAACAACCACAAACCAATAACCAAAACAACACACAAGCCAACACGGTATCACAACCACCCAATAATCAAGCGGTCAACAATCTGAGTAATCAAGGGGGGCCACCCCCGCGAAACAAGTATCCCCCCAAATGAAAATACACAGCCCTTGGGGAATCAATTGAACCTATCATGAAGAAATTGGTACATGAGAATCTCATTAAAATCCCCGTTTATGAGAATTATCAAGAGCCCCAAGTGAAACCACCATGGTATAATGCAAACCACCTTTGCAATTTTCATAAAATCAAGGGACACACAATGACTAGTTGCATGAGATTGAAAAATCTGATCCAAGACCTTATCGATGACAAATCATAAACGTTAAACAATCTACAGGAAACCAGAACCTAAAGATATACATGAATCCGATGCTAGACCACAGCAAAGGGAACAACCATGGAAAGGTAAAGTATGGCAATGTAAACCATGTTTACGATCATGTTGTTTCATCTTTAGATGAATGGGTCACCGTTGTTAATGCTAAAGGATCCAAAGTTGATTATGGATTCACCACACATGGTGGCAAGGTTACCATTGTTGAACCATCCCAACAACCTAAGGTATCAACCTCTAATCTAAAATATGTTCCCAATGGCTATAATGTCTTAAACCAGCTGAAAAGAACCCCCTCCCAGATCTCCATCATGGAGTTACTGAAGATCTCACCTACACATAAGAAGATCCTAGAGGAAGCATTGAATTCATTCATTGTCCACACAGATCTTGATGCAGATTAGTTCCAAGCTATGGTCGGAAACATCACCATGCCCCATCTCCTAATTTTTTCTGATCAGGACCTCCCAACACAACCATCTCATAACCGCGCACTCCATCTTGAGGTCTTGGTGGATGGGGGTGCAGGTCTAAATATCTGTTCACTCAAGCTGATAAAGAATCTGGGATTCTCTGAGGAGGTCATTGAAAATGGTAAAGGTATTACAATCAGGGCATATGATGACCAAGAAAGAGTGTCTCAAGGCACTATTCAACTCACTATTCAAGTAGGGCCAACCATCATGGAAACCAGATGCCAGGTCCTTGACCTTGATTTACCTTATAATATCCTCCTGGGGCATCCATGGATCCATGTGATGCAAGCAGTTGCATCTACCTTCCATCAATGTGTCAAGTTTCCCTATCAAAATCAAGAGGTCGTAGTCCATGGTGATCCTGAGCCCTTTTATTATTGCAAGACCTTGGAAGCCAAGTACTACAAAATCCCTCAAGTCCCAAAGAATGATGAAGGCCCTTCGACTCCATATGTAGACCCAACTACCTTAGCCTCCACTTCTGAGACAAAGAATCCCACCATTCCTGACATCTCTGATATCAAAGTCATCATGGGCAACCCCAGCCAATTGACACATCAGCCCAAACTTTTAAAGAAAACCCCTCTAGATTTAGATGTTGGGGGGACTTAAGTTGGGAAGTGGTGGACGAAAAAGACATATCAAGTCTATTATACCAAGATGAAAGGCTCGTCCCTGATCTTGCCATGGATGACAATAGAAAAGGACTACAGATGATGCTTGGTATGGGCTCTAATAGAAACAAGAAAATTGGACATAATGACAATGGTCTTCTAGTACCTATCATTCTTGAGAAGCATATAAGAAATCTTGGCCTTGGTTTTACTTGTTCGAAAATAACCATACTTGGCAAAGGTGCCCTGGTTAGAAAATTCAAAGCTCCCCCTTAGTTGCTGGTATCCATAGGTTTTCCCTTACAAAACTATACCTTTGACATAACCGATGTGTGTGGTGAGGACCCCTAATTGATTTACCCATGCTATTCAAGTATTCCTCCCTTCACATGATTAGTACCCCATCTTTTGAGTCAAAGAACCAAACCCATGAGCTAAACTTAGTCTATCCCCAACTCATCAATTACGACCAACGAGGACCACCAATTCTAGACACGTTTGAAAATGATGAGGCTCTCTCAGAATTCATGGGATTGTAGGGTATGATACCATATGGAGATCACAAAGTTGGATTCAAAATTGATCTTGACACACATGCCTATTATGGGCAAATGATTGAATCCTTTAGTCGCAAAAGTGAAAATTTAAGAATAATATCTAGGTATTTGAGTGAAAACCACACTGTGGCACTCTTAGACCCAAAAATAGTAAAAACATAGGATGCATACAATGGTGAAAACCTCTCTCAGGCACCAAAGGATGAGGGATTCAATCTTCCCCTCAGTGCTATTCATCAAGAGAAGTTAGTAGTCTTAGCAGAGAAATGCAATCCGGTCAACCTAGGGACAGAAGAAACACCACATATAACCTTTTGTGCATAGTCACTCTTGATAGAAGAACAATAACTCCTACCTGCATTTCTAAGAGAAAGGAAGATAAAATTTGCTTGGACCTATGCCAACATGCCTGGCCTTGATCCAAAAGTTGTGGTTCACCATCTAGCTGTCTATCCAGAGGAAAAACTAGTGAGAAAAAAGTTGAGAAAGATGCATCCACAAATAGCATTATTGGTCAAGATGGAATTACAAAAGCTCCTTGATGTTGGTTTCATATAGCCAATTGATTATCTAGAGTGGGTTTCAAATCTTGTACCTATTTCAAAGCCCACTAGGGGCATCTGCATCTACACTGACTTCAGAGATTTGAACAAAGCATGTCCCAAGGATGATTTACAACTTCCAAACATAGATATGATTGTGGATATGATGACATGAAATGAAATGCTATCACTTATGGATGGATTCTCAAGGTACAATTAGATCATGATAGCTAAAGAATACCAACACAAGACAACTTTCACTTGTCCATGGGGAACATATTGCTAGAATATGATACCATTTGGGTTGAAAAATGTGGGAACTACTTATCAAAGGGTTATGACACTAATCTTCCATGATATGATTCAAAAAACTGTGGAAGATAATGTGGATGGCATATTGGCCAAGTCAAAGAAACGTCGAGATAACATACCAGCTCTAAGCTCCATCTTTGATAGGATAGAAGAGTACAAGGTCAAACTTAATCGAAAAAAGTGTGTCTTTGGGGTGTAATCAAGAAAGTTACTAGGGTATATTGTGTCTATGAGAGGAATCGAGATAGACCCTGCCAAAGTCAAAGCAATTTTAGAGATGGAGGCACCAAAGATATTGAAGGATTTAATGGGTCTGCAAGGAAGACTCCAGTCCATCCGTCGATTCATAGCACAACTAGAAAATAAGGCTATCCCCTATTCTCATCTACTCCACAAGGGGGTAGAATACAAGTGGGATGAGAAATGTGATCATGCGTTCAACAAAATCAAGGAGTACTTGCTTACGCCACCAGTTCTTATGCCACCAATTCCAAGAAAGCATTTGATCCTATATATATTAGCAACAACAACAGCCCTTGGCACTCTCTTAGCACAACATGATGAAAATGGGAAAGAGAGAGCTATTTACTACATCAGTAGAACCATGGTGGGACATGAGTTTAATTACATATCCATTGAGAAGGCTTTCTTAGCAGTCGTGTTCGCAACACAAAAATTAAGACATTATATGCTAGCACACTAGATAAAACTCATTGCCAAGATAGAACCTCTCAAGTATCTTCTTTCTAAAGCAATGCTCATAGGGACAACAACTAAATGAGTTATGATCCTAACAAAAAATGATATTGAGTATGTAGAAGGGAAGGCCATTAAAGGACAAGCAATTGGAGATCAGCTGGTAGAAGCACCGATATATTCAGAAAACCCACTTGTATCAGAGTTCCCTAATGAGTCAATCTTTAACCTAAGCATGGTCGATCACTGGAAAATGTATTTTGATTGATCCTACACACAACATGGGTCAGGAGTTGGAGTCTTCTTCATTACACCACAAGGGGATTGCATAACCAAATCATACAAGCTATCGTTTCCTTGCACAAACAACATTGCAGAATATGAGGCTCTTGTCATAGGGCTTAGAATTGTAGTACAGTGGTAGATCATGGCACTCAAAGTCTATAGAGATTTAGAGCTTATCATCAACCGGGTCAATCATGAGTACCAAACAAAGGATGACAAGTTGACTCCATAAAAGAAATTGGTGGAAAGTCTCAAAGAGTCCTTCATTGATATCACATTTGAGTAGATATCAAGAGAAAATAATAGAGTAGAAAATGCTATGGAAACTATTGGATCGCTATTAGATGTTCAATGCAACATCCCAAAGCAATAATTCCTTGTAGAGAAACTTCTTGTACCATCATTTGAGGTACCGGAGTCTAAATTCATGTGCGAAATCGTTAGTCCCGATGATCCCTGGTATCATGATATATACACTTACTTGAGAATAGGAGTCCTCCCTGTAGATATCACCCCGAACCTTAAAAGGAATTTTGTCAAGAAGTCATCCTGCTTTGTTATCTTAGGAGAAACCCTATACCGTAGGAGTATTGAGTGAACCTTGTTATGATGCCTTAACATTGAGGAAGCTTTGACTACTTTAACTGAGGTACACAATGGAATTTGTGGGTCACATTCGGGTGGTATGACCTTGGCTAAGAAACTGTTGAGGACTGGGTACTATTTTCCTACAATGGAGAAGGAAGCTCATGAATATGTCCAAAGGTGCTTGCAGTGTCAATGACATGGGGATCTCATCCATGTACCAATTTAGGACCTCCACCCAATCATTACACCTTGGCCCTTTTCACAATGGGGGCTTGACCTTGTCAGAAAAATAAAACCCACCTCATCCAATGGACATAAGTTCATCATCACTGCCACAAAGTACTTTACAAAGTGGGTAGAGGCCATTCCCATGACCTATATAACAGGAAACCGGATTTCCAAGTTCATCCTGAACTACCTAATTTTCTGCTACAATGTTCCTTAATCCATTATCTCAGATAATAGAACACCTTTCAAAAACCAGGATGTTCAAGACCGATGCTAGAAGTTCAATATACAACATTGCTTTTCCACTCCATACTACCCCCAAGGAAACGTCCAAGCTCAGGCTACAAATAAAACTATCTTAAAAATCCTCAAGAAAACAGTCAATGACGCTGGCCGTGACTAGCACTTGTAGTTAAATCCCACCTTATGGGCCTACCAAACAAGTATTCGCACACCAACAGGTGCAACCCCTTTCTCCCTAGTCTATAGATCAGAAGTCATTGTTCCCATTGAGATCAAGCTATCGTTCCTGAGGATATCATTGCAAAATCTCAGTACAGATGAAGAATATCAGCTATCATGATTGTACAAGCTGGAACTACGAGATGAGCAGCGCATGGATGCCTTAAACAATTTGCAAGTCTACCAAAACCATCTCAAGCGGAGCTACAAAAAGAAGATCAGGACTTGGACCTTTTAAGTCAGAGAGCTTGTACTGAAGGAGAATCAATTTTTTTTACCAAATCTAGATAGCAAGGAAAAATTTGTGCCCAATTGGTTGGGACCTTTCATCATCACAACAAGCTATAAATAAAGAGCATATTAGTTGTTAACACCAAAAGGTGAACCTCTGTAGGAGCCCATTAACAACTCCCATCTCAAAAATTTGTATGCCTAAAATTGCAGGGTATAAATCCAAAAATTACAGAAAAAATCCAAGAAACTCAAAAAAGGATTGAAAACAGTAAAGAAGAAAAATCATCCTCTAGTGAAAACTACTTCGATGGCGCTTTGGGCAGGTACCTTGGTAAAAACCTAGAAAATAGTCACCTTGTGTAAATAAGTACTCTCCATCCACCATGATCCCTATGGCTCATTCTGCATCATTCATCCATCATGCTTTGATATCTCCATCCATCACCCATTTGCGTCTGCAACATAGCTCGATCCTGTGTTCGTATCATGATCCCTCCTAGTATTACCCAACCCATTCCCATGGTCAGTTTTTCCTACCTATATCAGAGTATTCTATTTAATCACGCTGGGTGCATGTCCTTATACCTAGATTGGATTGGATTCATGTATATTCTTGCCGTCTTCCTTAAAATAAAAAATCCAAAAACATTTGGAAAAGAAAAAAATCCAAAAACATTCAAAACATGTCAAAAACCCAAAAACAAGTCAAAAAGTCAGAAAAAGTAAAAAACAGAGTCGTCTTGTCGAACTACGGGTCTCTAAGCTCTAAACGTAGGCAAGGTTGATCTTTGATCATCCCCCAAGACACTTAGGTCAGTCCTTTAGGAGTTTGGCGTAATAAACTGGCAATCCATCTATTCATATCTCATCAATAAATGAGTATGTGTCAGTCAAACTACGTGGTCTCTACATGTATAACTTAGGAAAGGCTAATCTTTGACCAACCCACAAGGCCCCTAGGATAGGTCTTTAGGTTAGGTTCTTGGTCAAAATCTCAGAAAACCCAAAAAAATTAGAAAATTGAAAATCAAAATACAAAAAAAAAACCCTCAAAACATTTCAAAACACCAAAAACATCCAAATATTTAAAAAAACCCATCCATTCCATCTCAATTTCACCTAGAATAAACATTCACTCATAATAAATCATCGTCATCCTCAACCTTTGGTGAAACAATCGAAAACAAGTCTAGCAGGTTACAAGTGAAAACTCAAATTTCAGGGTCTCAAGTCTAGGTTAGTAGGTAAACAAGTTGGTCAACTCTTGGTATCAATGGCCCATCATCCATTTTTTCCCAAATCATCTGATAACATCATGTCCTAGGATGCATCCTTCCTATAATGGAAATCAACATCAGGCATCACCGTAGTTATTCTTGGCTAGCGGTATGAAAAACATTAGCTTATTTGTTTACTTGATCTTTGTGTTTTGACTTATCTTATTGCGCTCATTCCAATGACCTCTCGATGATGTCCAAACAAAGGGATTTAGAGAGAAAGGAATGGGGAAATGATCATTATCTTTTTATTTTTTGTGCTTCTTGGATGTTCTTATAATATAACCTTGGTCATGCATGCTTTGTTTGGTTTATAGGGAGGGTGTTTTAGGTGTCTTATTGACCACATAGGAAGGCTTTCCTTTCTATGTTTTGGTCTGAGATATTTGAAATATCTGAACTGCATTTTAAATAAGATTTTGTATGCCAGGTGTGAACAAGGATACTCCTATCTAATTTTCAAGTCAAAGTCCATCACACTAGGTGCAACACCATCTTGGTTCTGTATACCTTGATGCACGTGCCTACGCGTGTTATCAAACATAAGGTAAGAAAGCCCTTTTAAAATCCCAATTCCTGATAAGCAATACATCATCATCATCTCTAATAAAGTCTCATAGATCATGGACTTGTTGGATCCTCTTGTCATCATCATTTCTTCTTTCTTCTCTTCATGCTAACATGGTACCATGACAGTTAATCAAAACATCACCAATGCATCCATCCTACATCCACAAACCATCAACATGCTGCATATCATCCATATCATAAATAGAAAATACTAATCATCTCACATGCATTGCATTCTCATCATTGCATAATATAGATTGGTTATTCTAAGCATCTCATAAACCATACACAAAAAAGATACTAAAAAAGAAAAAAGAGCATGTCATAACATCCCATACATCTTATAATCGTAATGCATCACATCATTCATTTTGCATAATATATATTTGTTAGTCTAAGCATATTAAAAAGTCATTTTCATATCATGAACATTTGCATCCATACATCCATACTCATATATCATCATCATAAAAGTACATGGAAATGATTTAAAAAAGGAAATGCATCCATAACATCCATAAACATTTGCATCATCATACATCGAATCATATCATAGAGGAACATCGCATATAGAATAGAAAATACATCCATCCATAATGCATAAATAAAGTAAACACATCTCATAATGAATTGATCATATCATATTATATATCAAAAAATATAACTATCATGGAACAAATCAGGATCATGTGTATGTGTATCAATCAATGTAAAAATGCCCACAGGGCTATAAAAAAATTAGAGCCTGTGGATCTCAAAAATAATTGAATGTTGCTGATCAAAGTTGTAGGAACTAGCCCTGGTGGCTACTCCCCTCACCCGCCTATCTCTCAACACGGTCATCTACCTATCTCATGCCTATCTACTGAGAGTACTCTAGTACCCAAGTTGTCGTGGGTACAACTTGCCGATAATGGAGCTTGTAATACTTGGCCTCTCGCACTGCCTTGTGTTACATCCGCACTGGGATTTTCTTTCCCTATGATGCAACAACCATGCTCTCTAGTTGTTGTCTCCTTCCGACCTCCTAGGCCAGCTACAACTTTGTCGCCTGCCTCTGCTGGTGCTCGTGGTATCTTTCTATTGTGAGGGCATGGCCCTACTATCTGGTCAGGTCCCTGTCCTTTGTAATAGCCTATATATGAGCCTGTAAACCCTACATCTACCCCTGAAGTTGTTGTATCTAGGTTTCTCGTAGGTCTAGCTTCGATGGCTGAGGTGCTTGTAGAGGCTGTTGATCCCTCTGTTGATCCCTCTATGGTGGTTGCTGGTCTCTTTGATCTCTCTGATTTGGTTGGTGAGGAGGTGGTCTTCCTCCTCCTTCATCTCCTCCACCTTCTCCTCCAAGTGCTCTTGGAACCTGCCCCACTTGTCCCCTCCTCACTATCCTACCTCAGGGTATCCTCCGAGGAAGTGTTATCCCTAGAACTATGAGCTGAAGTGGAGGCCTAAACTAGTCATCATATGCACGTGTAGTGCTTAGATCTGCCTGTCCCTATGCATAGGCCCATGGCCTAGCCACCAGCTACCTAAAACTTCCAACTGCATTAGACGTTGGGATCCTCCGACCTTAGGTAGTCTCTCTGGATGTCCTCACAAAAATGGCCACATACTAGTCATTAGGCTGGTGTTGTGCATCCTCAAACTGTCTCACTACCCTATCTAGCAAGTAGTGCTCGATCATGGTATGCTCGCACCCTTGTATAAGTCAGTCCTAGTGAGCATAGATTAGCTATTTCACATTGTCATACCAAGCAAGCATGTGTAACCATGGCACCCAAGTAAACACTTTCATCTCATCGATAACACGATGCTAGTGAGGTAAGCCTAGCTATCTTGTATGTGTAAAGGTGAGGCCTCCCTTGTACCTCCAAACTACTGGGTCATTGGGCTCAACATCAACCATGGTAGCCCTCAGTCAAAGCACGACTATGTGCTCCCATGCCCATATGTGTAATAGTTTGACATTGGCACCGATCACTCGACTGTCACAATAGGTGAACTCATGCAGATCATGATATAATGAGGCCAACATCACTAGTCTCCATGCAAACAATGTTCTCTCTTGCAATATCCACTCCAAATCTAGACCCCATCCCAAGCTTGAATATCTTCCCCTCCAATCTGGAGCCACCAATCTTGATATGATCGTAGCAACGATCAACCTGAAAATTGACACCCGATGTTTGTAGTAATCCAAATCAAGTTGGCCCTCAAAAAGTGTGAGCTCCTTAAGCTCTAGGATCTCAAAGCATGCATCATCACTGGCATCGGTATCATAAATCACTCACTCGCCATGGATCGAAAATTGCAAGATATGCCATACATCCTCCAGTGTAACAGTGGCCTCATCGGTGGGAAGGTGAAAGGATGAGGTCTCGCTATTCCACCTCTCGGCCAAAGTTGTCACCATCACCAAATGGGTCCTCACCGTAGGTGTGTAGGTAATGTACCAGAGGTTGATCTCACCTAGGTGCTCCTTTCGCAACTTGTGTAATTTGCTCAATTTGCTCAGCATTGAGGGTCGATGCTCCTGTGAATGCACAGACTCTTTGTCCTCTTGCACTCATAAAGTCACATTGTCAAAATTCGTAAAAAAAAATTGATCTCATTTGGAGTTTTCGACACAAGAACCACAATTGCATCAATATTTGTAATGGCATCGCCCTTTGCAAACTCCAAACCATGACGCTTAACACCTTCAAAATGCAAACCAGGTTGCGGCGTTGCTATTTGCACATGCAGGCCCTTTTGGCTTGAAAACCCTAAAACCTAACTGAATCGTGGCATTTCCATTCACAAAGTTTTCGTTGTTTGAGCTTTGAAACCCTAAAGCTAAACTATGATGCGATGTCACAAGTCATAGTAGCAGCACAATTTGAATCATAGTGTCACTGATTTTGCAGTTTTAGTGCCGCTATATAGCGATGCTCGACTTCTTGACCTTTAAAACGTAATAAATGCACTAAAAAATCAAAACTAAAGGTTGGGTTAGGGTCACATACCACTAGTGCTACGCCTAGAGGTCTCTAGTACACTCGAACTCGCTCAGAAATGTGTCTTGCAAGCACTCTTTGTGCCATTTTGCAGGAGGGTCAGAGCTCAAAACACTGAAAATCTCAAGGTGTGAATGCAAAAATGAATGGAAAGTGAAGCATGAAACTTAGGGTTTTTATGCCTCGTTTTAGCCGTCAAACTAGGGTTTTGCACCCCCAACCTCGGTTTTTCCCAACCGAAGCTCATTTCAGGTCTTTTTTTGCATTTTGGAACATTTTCAACATCCTAGAACTTTTTTAAACCCGTTGGGCAGCTTGTCCTCTTCTTTCGAGAAATCACCCAAAAATCCAAATTTTCGTCTGATCTCTCGAGGGGGCAGTATACTGGCGTAATTCTTCTCACTGGGTCAGTAGTGGGGCATCTAAAAAAAATTAGAATTTTTTTGAATTTTGATCTCGGCAAGATTATTCTTTGAACCAACGCAGCAGGTACATTGCTTCAAAGAGGGGGAAAATGTAGACGTTCAAATTACCCTGATTGATATCATGCACTTGATCTTGATTCACTAACATCAGTTCTTCTTGAATCACTTCTTAACCAATTAATGAAACAATCCTTATTTGATTAACTCATCAAGATTCCTCCTTCAATTAAATAAATCAACTTTATTTGATTAAATCATAATTCCTCTTTGATTAAATAAATTAATTTTATCTAATCAAATCCTAACATTCCTCTTTTGATTAAATAAATCATTTTATTTAATTAAATCCTAAAGTCATCTCCTTTAAATTGAATAGATTAACCTTTATTTGATTTAAATCTAATGTTCTTCATTTAATTGAATAAATCAAACTTTATTTAATTAAATTACTAATGTTCATTATTCCTCTCATTTGATTTAAATAAACCTAAAAATCTAAATCAAATGTCATATCAACTAATTCTATCTAAGTTAATTAAATCCTAATTAACTCCAACTCTAATCCACAAATCCTCTAGCTTTTGCAACTTGCACAAGTAAATCAATTTATTTGATTTATTAATTCTTCTATTTCCATTCAAAAATGGCATCTCTTTGGAATATTCTCTCAATTTGAAATCTCCCTCCCAAAAGGACTTGTCCTCCAACATGGCATTTATAGCTCTTACATGTCTTTTTTCTTGAGGCAAGTGGCATTAACTCATCTTTCAACTCTCTTCCACAAGCCATCTTTTTAATTTCAAATTCCACCTACATGCATTTAACATGCACATTGTTCAAAATGTGCCCCACTCTCCTTCATTAGCATGTTGACAAGTGGCACAATGCCATTGGTTTATCTTTAATCCCACATTCTCCATGTTTCTCATTTCTACATCATTCTTTCCTATAAATGGAAGGCTTCTCTATTGATTTTGGATCCACAACTTTATGCAAGATTACTCTATACATAGTTCTGAGCAAGTTCATCCATATTTCATCCAAGTTCTCATAGTTTTCATCAATATTAGCTAGGTTATTGACAAATTTTCATCAAGGATCACATTGTTCATCATCAAAGCTTGCAAGGAATTGGGAAAGGGCTACTTTCTACATCAAAGTAGCACCAATTCCCCCATGGGATGTTGGCTTGAGTGTTTTGAATAAGATTTCAATAAGCTTTAACTTGATATTATATCTTTGTTTTCTTTTTCATTGCATTTGAATGAATTGCATGGGGAATGATTGTTTTAGATGTTCTTATTGACTAACATTGGACTGTTTGTTCATGTTTGAGCAGGTCTAGACCAACCATTCACAGTATGTATGTATGCATGTATGTGTATATGTATATGCATATGCATATATGTATATATGTATGTATGCATATACATATACACATACATATATATACATATACATATATACACACATAGAGTAGTTATGTCTCTTATTCAAAAATAGGAAAATTTTAATTTAGGTATATACAAAAGCAAATGCAATATGAAATAAATATATGTATAAAATATATTAATCTCACTTAAAAAATTAATAAATAAGTAAAATATACAACAAAAATTTTAAAAAATCTACACACTAGATATTGGTGTTGAATATATCTTGTCATTGATGTAAAAGGTGCTCACTGATGTCAAAAGAGTGATGTCAATAAATCGGTGAGAATTCAGGAGATCAGTGAGAATTAAATTTTAATTACTTCTATCATGTTTGAACTTCTAAAATAAAGAGAAATTTCTATCATGATCATGTCATGTTAGATATTTTGTGAACAATGTGCTAGGATGAACTACACTATGAAGAAGACTATGAAATATCATGCCTGTATCTATTCATGTTGTTGGAAGTAGTCTGGAAGTGTTTGTGGAAGTATTCTATGGATTACTACTCATACACTATAATATATTGTGATAGTTTTTTTCTCAGTATTCTACCACAATTGAATGCCATTCCCTACGACTTGAACCTAAAGTAAAGATACTTGAATGTTGTATTAGTTTCTAGAGTTTCAGAGGTGGAGTATTAATTGACATAAAGTTAGAGGTAAGAAAGTACTGTCTGTGTTGAATGGCTATATGTGAATAGCATCTGAGTGTTTGCACCAAAGAAGGGAAGCATGTACTAGTTAGAGGAAGCATGTGAAGGTGAAATAGGACCAGGTTAAAATCTAAGAAAGGAAGCGCATAACATCTTGTATTATTGGTGGAAAAAAATTTGATTTAGGACCGATCCACTACATGTTTCATATCAATTTGAATTTAGGTCCACCTTAGTCAACCTGGCTAATTATAGATGGTGTTAAGGGTTTCTTGGTCGACATGAAATGGTGTTAATTTAATGGCATGCATATAATGACTAATCATCATAGTTTAGGTGTGAGTGAGCTTGAATGTTATTTGGGTGATGTGATGGAATTTTCATCCCAATCATTGTGCACCATTATTAGAAGATCATATGTTGTGTAGGAGAGTAGTTTGAAGGAAGATAAGATCAAGCGCAAGATGTGTAATGATGACATGGTTCCATACCTATATGCTCTGATACCCATCTGGTAATCAATCAGAGTAACATGCTTCTCGACCTAACATCCAAATAAACCTCTACAACTTACAACCAAAATCGTGACAGGGATTAGTAAGATTAACACAATACATTAATGATAGGAATTTAAAGAATTTAATCTCAAATTCATTGAGTGATAGGAATTTTCAAACCACATACAACTTGTCTACAAGGTGACGAGAGACTATAGTACTACAGTGTGTCAAAAAATCAACATAAAGGACTGTGTTATCCAAGATAATAGTAACCAATATTTGCATATCACATATCAACAATGTAAATCAGCAACATGACACCATTTGATATATTATGAAAGTAACATATCACAAAATCTTTGATTTCATACATTGCCATGATGGGTTGGGCCAACAATGGATAACCAATCACTTTCTACAATTAACCTATTAACTCTTCTACCTACAATCCTCCTTGTCGATGGTTTCCCTCACTTTATGCTCGGTTCTGTATGCTTTGTTCTTCCTTCAATGTTCTTCATTTTATGCAACCCGCCATCTTTCCTTTATGACCTCTCTTCCTCTAGTTGACCTCTTCTGTAATCGAACTCTATTCGACCTCTTCCACATTGTTGTCCATTCCATATAACAACCCATCATATATTACTTGCATTCCACACTCCGTCTATAAATTGAGCTCCAACTCCCTATGTTGTGTGGCCTCCACTCTCTCTCAATGATTCCAAGAATCAATCTCCTCTAGATTGGCCTTCTCTGATCAACCTCCCTTCAATCCTTGACTAAACCTCCACATCTCCCATGTGTTTCCCTTTTAACAATAATTCCATGTTTTTTCTTCACCACCATTCACAATTGAATTTCAACCACCTTATAAATCGTCTCCTCTCCATATTCTCTCCAAACTATTTGACTACTCCAACTACCACTCAATTCGTCCTCATTCATCAAACCAACTCTTCCCCTTATGATTATTCGTAACTGATTCTTTAATCTGCACATTAATCTCTAGTTATCTATTTCCTTTTGCCGAAGGAAACCTTATCAATTTATTAAATTTCCTTCCCTTGTGGCGAAAGGAGCTGCATTTACCTAAATAAGACATAAATAAAATGAAACAAGAAAATTTGAAGAGATAAACCCAATGCTCCTATATCATGTAATTTGTATTGAAGATCCACATATCATATCTTTGTAATTTGATAGGATTGATTCCTTACCTATTGAGTTGGTGCTCAGATCTTTGTATTGGGGATTGGTGTCTCTAGTATGTTGGTACCTACAAATACAATAGGGGATTGATGTCTCTGGTAAGAACTTTTTGTCTACTTCATGATTGTAAGTTATTCATTATTTTTGTGAGGCTGGATTTGGATAGTAGCTCCAAGTAGTTTTTCTCCTCATGGTTTTTTCCATTTTGGTGTTTATTGTGTGAATGTGTGCATCTGTGTTTCTTGATTAACATTAGCTATTTGATGATTTAAGATTCATGTTTGGAGAAGTGTTAATGGTAATTCATGTTGAATTAAAGGGTTTAAAATAGATTTTACTATACTGATTCACTGCCCTCTCAATATAGTGTGTCCTTCATATGTATATGTACATATGTATTTTTGTGTGTATATAGATGCATACAAAATTATATGTATATGTATAGATATATACATTTTATATATATATATATATATATATATATATATATATATATATATATATATATATATATATATATATGTCTCTTATTCAAAAAAGGGAAATTTTAATTTGGGTATATACAAAAAAATCATGTAATATAAAATAAATCTATGTATAAAATATAATCAATCTCACTTACAAAATTAATAAATAAGTAAAATATACAATTTTTTTTAAAAAAAATAGACACACTAGATATTGGTGTTGCCAATCTATGTTAAGAATTTATAATCTTATCCTTTTTGTAAAAACAAGTTATGTGATATGGAATAAGTATCACTTTTAAAAAATATTGCTAAATATAAAAGACAAGTTATTCAAACTTATGTAAATTATTTCAAAAATATTTCTTTTTTAAATTTAAATAATAAAAATTAGAATCTACCCACAAAATAAAAAGCTGGTAGCTCTCATGATCTTTAAATTCTTAGTAGTTTGGTTACTATGGGTGATAAAAAGTGAAAATTTAGTTTAAAAAGTTGATTTTAATGTCTCGCTTTGGTCAAAAAGTGGGACACACTATTTTCAAGTCACCTACTCTCTCCCAAGTATTCCCTTCTTATTCAAAAAATCTTTAGATTAACTATGAACATAACTCTCCTTTCTCATATTTGTAGAGAAAGATACAATGAGGGTATGAAGAGTAGTTAAACATAACATATACAACCTTATTATGTATGAAAGATGATGGAACAAGGGGGTATTCATTGTGGTGGTTGTAGTAGTAATGGAAAGAGCAATAATTATAGTATGTAATAAATTTTGTTGAAACATGAGCATGGACTACTTGTTTGAGGTGGATGAGGGGTGTGGAAACCCAAAGTACAATGAGGTATTATACTACATCAAAAATATAAATTATGTTTTAACTCCCCTTGGCTAGCTATGAGATCCTTTATGCCAACTATACAATCTACCTTTCCACTTTATTTTGACCCTCACATGCCAACCTATTCTTCCATACACATGAGCTTCAACTTCATTATCCACCATAGGATCATCCCTTCCTTCATCCCTTACATGACTCAAGTTTGCTACAACATCGTTGTACTAAGTTAGATGTTCTAAAATTTATTACCCCTTTTCCAAGGCTTCTTCATAATCCACCCACCCTACTCCAACTCCATGATTGCTAGATCCACCTTTGGTTGTAACTCCTTGTCTAATTTTTTGACCTAGGTGGGCATGGGCCATAGTATTAACCACAACAAAATTCTACCTTTGTGATATTTTCCATCAATCTCAATTAGTTTAGATAATAATATTATGCCTCTACCTATTCCTCTACTCCCCTTAGGTATCTAGGTGTTGGTGATTGGTTATGTGGCATTTAGGTCAGTGTCCATATGTCTAGTTTCAATCCTACTTAGAATGGTGCTAATGTTTGAATATGAAGTAACATTATTTTTGTAAATTTTTTATCATTATAAGATTTGATACCATGTTTTAAATATTCCTAATCAAACTCATCTTATTAAAAAATTGAAGCCTGTTACAACTTAATTGATTAATCAATTTCTAAATAGATTAATATTTTCCTATACCACTATCTTCTTTATTAAAAATATTTTTTTGTACTAATATTGATTTTCTATGTAAATTTTATAAGTAAACTAAAAAAATTGTGAATAGGAGAGAATAATATCAATATAAGTAGAACCAAGTATAGATATTGTAATCTATTTTATTTTTCCAAAATTTGCATGTTATTTTTAAATTTAGAGACTATAAAGAATTTATCAACATACAAGTTCATTTTGGTGTTTTTTTGGGAAGCTTGGTGCAATATTAAAACTATCTATTGATTCATTTAAATTTCATTGCAAAGTTATGAGCTTCTTGTCTTACAAGGGAGCATACCTTTTGTAAACACTGAAAAATGTCCTTGAGCCTGCAAGCAACATTTTATCATTAATTCGCCTTCTTCCTTGCATAATTAAATAATTTTAATTTTTTAATTATTTCCTAAGGTCATATTCTTCTATTGATTAAATAATTCTTAATTATTTAATTAATTCACTTTATCCTTATTCCTCTTTTGATTAATTTAAATAAACGTCAATTTATTTAAATTGTGTCACTAATTATTCTTTTTTCCTCTTTAATTAAATAAATTCTTATTTGTTTAATTATTTATTTCCGGACATTTTCTTCTATAATTAAATAATTATTTTAATTATTTAATTATTTATCATTTCCCCTCCATCATTAATTAAACAATTATTTTTAATTATTTAATATTTCACACTCCACCCTTCTTCTATAATTAAATATAATTATTTTAATTATTTATTTATTCATTCTCCCTCTTCTAAATTAAATAATTACTATTATTATTTAATTTGTTTCTTCTTAGCTATGCCCTAAATCTCAACTAATTTCTTGAGTTTTAGTCCATCCTTCCCATCCTTATCTCTTTTCCTCTCAATTAGTCTCATCCATTCATCATCATACATCATCTCTCAATCCCCACCCTTCATTTGAATTGGGATTTCTATAAAAGCAAGCTATCATTCGTATTTCAACCTCAATCACAATCTTTGAAGTTTTACCATCATTATCTTGATATCTAGCTATATTGCATCAACATCAATCTTATCAAATATCTTGCATACTACAAATGTGAGAACACACAAAGCAAAATGGAGAAGAGTAATGGAGGAGAATCAACTATGGTATAAAGATTGAGTATATTATTTCTTTATTATTTGGATTTCTATTGTCATTTTTGCTTGATTGTTATATTATGGGTATTATTGCTTGAATTAGATAGTTTTGTGGTTGTTATCATTTTTTTTTCAGTAAAAGGCTGTTAAGTCGACTATTTATATTATATAATAGTAATAGTTGCAATATCTTTTAGTAGTATCTAGATATGTTGAAAATAAAAAATGTCAACTGTTGCATTTGAATATAGCAAACAATTTATCAACAGTTGACAGACCCTTCCTATTGGGCGACAAAATTCTTACCAAATATGAAATAGTATGAAAATTTCAACTATGCAAAATAACAAAATCAGTTGACTTCACAAAGACCAATAAGTACTTAACAATTTTCTTCGTGCCTTCTGTACTGATAAACTATCTTCTTTGCCTTCTTTGCTCAAAATATGATTCGTTGGAGGGGATGTTTTTGAGTTTGTAGTTATGTTCATGTCAAGAAGGATTGGATGACAATAATGAATGAGTGGTTGAGCATTTGAAGGCCCTGGTGTTGACTTCTCTTTGTTGTGGTAGAATAGGATGACTTGGTAAAGTTGCCTGATGGTGCAGTGATGTGTAAGAAGGAACAAAATTGCATGATATTTGGTCTTGAAGCTCATTATCATATCCCTACCCAATTCAACATGATACCTGTTCAGCTCTCTGTATAGATAACTTGAGGAGTTAAATTCAAGTGGCAACCTCATACCAGTATAGATGTTCCTAAAGCTCACTCTATGGTGCAAGTAATGTCTAGGGACTTGACACCCCCAATGTATTCTTCTCCATGCCAGAAGTCATACTTCTGAATACTTGTGAGAACAATATTTTGTTGCAAAAAAACTTCTTTAATAACATCATTTGCTATCTTCTGCATATCATGATAGTTGGGGTTCAAATCCATGATGCTTGAAACAAATATGGATACCAAATTGGATGGAAATATGATTCTTTGTGCTAATGGCTGCAAAATGTCATCCCCAATTATATCCTTGACACATTTGAAGAAAGGGATACAATCTATCTTAAAAACATAAGACAATTGTTCTATATCTAGCCCTTTGGAAAAAGGAAATTCCCATTGTTGCACTTGGAAAGGTGCCCTATGATTTCTTAGAAGAAATTCCATTAAAGAAGCTTGCTTGACAGTTGTAGACACCCAAAAAATACCCAGAAAACACCAACAATAAAAACCCATAACTTATTTTGAAGGAGATCCTTTGACTTCTTTGTTACGGCTTACAACATACAAAGACTAAGGCATGAACTCACATAATACCCATAAAGTAGAAAACTAGCACATTCATCAGAGATATCTTTCATGAAAACATCCTTGAAATTCTTGCATTAATTCTGAAAACAACTTTGGAATCGATTTAGGAAAAACCTGAGAACCATTTCTAATTTGAAATGAAGAGAGAATAAAATTTGCACTTTACCCAGTAACTCGCGCCTCCAAATTAAACTGTTATGATGCTCTTGCTATGCTTAAACCCATGAGTGAAAGAGTGCACTAGCTTTCCAAATTAACAATGACCACATAACCATGAGCACTTCACCTTCTTGAGAGGCATTTTGTCACTACAGAACTTGCAAGATGTAAAAACACTTCAAACACGCTCCTCATATAGCTATGGAATTTACTATACTATTCAATTTGAAAAATTTTCTATGAAATCTGCTTGTCCTTGACAATGTTAAGACACTTGAAATTACTTCAAGGTATGCTTTTTGAAATTCTCTTCTTTTCCTTACATCTACAAAATGTCGACAATTGTTAGTAGACTTCATAATATACCCTTACGACATAAGATATGTGAGATGGATTAAATCGCAATGATGTCATTGGACTAAGCTCATCTCACACTTGCAATTATAGGTGTTGGCTTTGGCATAGCTTCAAACTTGGAAAATATTTTGCATCAGAAAATAGCTCTACCACACAGGAAATCTTGTACATCCCACATACGATGAAGCAAGAATGATTTGACATCCATTGAATGAAATGCTAACGTCAATTTTTCTTATTTTAGAATTATACCATCTTGGCATCCACATCACATTTGATATACCCTTTTCATTTAACTTTTTTTTGATGACTCAAGACAAGTTCAAACCATTCGTGCCTATTCCTGCAAAACAATAAAAAAGTTAATATAAAAGGATACACCTTACGACATATCACAAGTAGTATAGAGTGACCTGTTGATGATGCCACACATTTGATTCATTCGTGTAGATTTAACCGCAACTAACATGTTGTAAGTTCCCACACATATTTGCTTGTGTCATTGAATGGCTATGTTTCTTAGCTTACATGTGTAAAACAAATTATCCATGTGCGAAGGGATCTTCTTTTATACAAAATGTACTCTTTGTACCTCTACACCAGACCAATTTATATGCTACCCACCTTGTCAATATAGAAAGAAACCTAAAGCTTGTGAATCATAGCTATATGCTAATGAATTTTGCCATATTACCTATAGTTAGTACTGATGTTAAAACTTTATGTAACATGTCCTAACAAAAAACTTCCTTTTATGTAGTAAGATAATTCAAAATTTAACTTTCATACTATATCTAACTTGTTTTTCATTAACACCATTTCATTTTATTAGACATTGACTCTTTCCCTTTTAATAGCTTCATCCAATTCTTGAGTGATATTTTGCATTTTATTTCCATATATCTGCACATTCTGATTGTTCACACCCAATATTTGCAAATTTGTTTGCAAGTTGGTTTCCTTCCCTATAAGTATGTTTAATTTGCACAGATTTGAACATAGGCAACAACTTCCATACCTGTTGCATCACATATCTAATTTTCCAACAAAAAAACATTTCTTTCTTTACAAGCATTCACAATAATTAATGAGTCACCTTCAATTTCCAAGTCTTTAATTTTCATATCATATGCTAGTTGCAACCCTTGAAGAAATGCTAGTACTTCTGCCATATTATTTGTTCCTCTTGGAAGTTTTATTGACTTAGTTGAGACGCGAAGCCCTTTATGATCTCTTATTACAATCTCTGCCCCTGAAATACCTGGATTTCCACATGATGCACCATCAAAGTTCGACTTGGAGAAGCCTTTTGTAGGTGGAATCCAAGATATTTTGCTTCTGTCTAATTTCTGACTTGAATTCTGATGCAAGCTTCCTTTGAATGGTAGAATAATATCATTCCACTTATGCATTACCTTAGAATCCCAATCCGTGAGCAAAGACCCAATGCTTTTGACCTTTTGAACATGTGTGTTTGTTATCTCTGTTACTAAAGATTCTAGCTTCTCTAACACTTTTTCAACCTTCATTTTTTCCTTCCTAAAAGTCCTTTTGTTACGTTCCCACCAAATACTCCACAACACTATAGATGGAATCACTCTCCAAATGCATGCAAAAAATGCTAATTTATACAATACTGGCCAGCTTGAAAATAGATCCCACAAATTATTTGGAAATGGAGAATACCAACTTAATTTATCTTTAATAAAGGACCAACAAGGGGATGCAAAAGGACAATGAATAAATAAATGATTCACCTCTTCCAACTCATTTTCACATAAGATACATGTAAACTGAGCTGCTATCCCAAGTTTGGCAAGTCTATCACTTGTCAAATTCTTCTTTTAATAGCCATCCATGAGAAAAAACCTACCTTTGGTAGCACTGTTGAGTCCCAACAAAAAGACAAGGCTTTTTGAGATTTGACACTATCCCCTTTACTCATTATTTCCTTATAGCCCATTTTGACTGAATAATTTCCATTTTTTGATGGTGCCCATAATAGCTTATCCTCCTCTCCTGAAATATATACAATCCTCTCATTTAATATGCTCTTAAGTTCCTCTTTTTGAACATGTGGACAAGCTATAACAAAGACATCTTTCCACCTTACTTTCCCAGTGCATTCTTCATTGCTCTCAAAATAATCACTTACTTTCTCCCCCCAACTTGAACTAAGAAGATTTTGAATAATTTGCAGATTAGTAGCTAAATTTAGAGGAGCATATCCCACCCAAGAATCTTCCCAAAACTTTTCTTGTAAACCATCTTGAACCTCCTAAGTAAGATATGGGGTGATTACCTTTCTACATGCAACCAAGAAATTCCACATTGTAGAGCCTTGTGATGGATTTGATGTTGTAAAAATTCTCTTTGGGTCTGTGTTATCTAAATACTTAGCTTGCATGTGACTTTACACAATTTTTCTTGTGGTTTAGTATACATGTACCACACTAATTTAGCTCCTAGTGCTTGATTGTTAGTGTGAAAGGGGTACTTTATCTAACTAGTTCATTCTTAGCTAGTTCTCCACTAAAGTCCTCTTCACACTAGCTTAACTTTACATAGGGATAAGGTGGTTGAGCCTTTAATGACATGAGTTGTCACCTCATAGGATGCCAACACTTGTCATAATATGGTTGCATCTATCTCTCCCCTTGGCCTATATAACTAAGGCATTTCCTTTGTAATTCTCAAGCTGAATATAGATTTGCATTCTTGAGAGGAATACAGTTTATTCCTCATATTTCTAGTTTTGCTTTTCTTCAGTCATTAGATTCCTGGGTAGGCTAGTTAGCAAATCTCACATGGTATCAGAGCCAAATATGAGTTGTGGGTTAGCATTCCTTTAGGAAATTTGAGAGTGTAGAGCTTTTTTTCAAAAACTAAGTATGCTCTTCTCTTGCATCCTCAGATGATCTGGAGAATCAGAAAGGTGTAAAAAAAAATCAGTTTCTAGGGGGGTTCATACATTGACTTGTCAGTTATAGGTCTTCTGAAGCTTCCTAGAGATATTTTGAGCTCACCATTGAGTCCAGAGCAGCTGAGACAGTCAGATCCGCCCTTTATTTCACCTGAAACAGACACCAGAGGCCAGATCTGCAACAATTTGAAGCGAGAGGTTCATTGCTAGATCCAGTAAGGAGCCATCATTTCAGAGCATTTTGGGTCAAATTTGACCCTGCCATCATGCTTAGAAGGCCCAAAAACCATAAAATCGACTGTCAAAACCTCGATTTTGGACAAAGTAGCCAGGTAAGGAATTTTTTTTTGTCCGGGGAGCCATTTGACTCCCATGAACAACTAATTTAAAAATAATATATTTTTTTATTTTAAAATAAAAATTTGTTTTAAAATAAAAACCATTTTATTTGATTTTTTATTTTTTTATAAATAGAATAATAATTTTGAATTTTTTAAAAAAAGAAAAAAAAAATTGCAATTGTATGTATGTATGTATGTATATGTATGTATGTATGTATGTATGTATGTATGTATTTTTTTGTTTTATTAAAAAAACAAAAAAAAACAAAATATAACAAAAATTCATTGAAAAGAAATTTTGATTTTTTAAATCAAAATAGAAAAATAATTTAAAAAATTGCAAGTACAAGGTACTTGCTCCATAGGACCTGTACCTACTTACATGGCTGCTAATATATTTATAAATGCATTTTGCTGCATTTTTAAAACTTCATGCTTCGTGCATGCAAGTACCTGTATTGTACGCTACACTTAATCTCGGCCTTTGGGTCTTAAAAAAAATTCTTTACTAAAAAATATTTTTTAATAAAGTCTGCCGACACACATAAAAAATATTACCCATTTTTTTGACTTTTTAAAATGTTTCTTTAATATTTTTTAAAATATTAATTGTTATAACTTTCTAAAAAAGTACTTGTTGCAATTTAATATTTTTTAATGTTTTTTTAATTAAAAAACATAATTTTTTTTAATTCTGCTGACAATTTTAAAATAATTTGTTTAATATTTTTTTAATTAAAAACTATAAAAATCTCATATCCATCAAAGTTGGAGGAGGATTTAGTGGAAACTAAACTAGCATATTGCTAAATTAATCTGGCGGAGTGCTACATTTGGAAAAGTTCTCAACTAGTTGGCGGACATCTAAATTTGGAAAACCGCTAAATTTGGTGGCAGTTCCACTAAATTTGGCAGAATTTTTGAAGATTTTACACCCCCTCTTTGTTGATGCATTGTTTTTTGAAGGTCAACTTTGAATGCTCATAACTCGGGTTCCACAACTCCATTTTTCGCGCAATTTTTTTAATTTATTTTGGCCAATTTTTCATGCACTACGCATTGGTGGAGACGGTTTAAGATTTTGGTGCACAGATATTTCAAAAATTGCTAATTCTCAAAGATGACTCCTCGTCATCGTTCTTGTTTTGCAAACT